>PNEQ01039789.1:11701-47569 GCA_003012365.1 Medauroidea extradentata | reverse complement strand
TTGTCTGGCATTTATATTACTTGAAGTACAGTTGATAATAAACAGCCAGCTGCCATAATATGTGCCCCGAGGCCTATCGAGTCACCACATCTTGCGTGTGTTGTACGGCGGGATAGATATGAGACGATAAGTTGCAGAAACACAGTTGTGGTAGAGGCGGAGATACTGCCATAGTTCAGAGTGAACCTTGCCATTGTCCTCCGTTCAACCTGCAGGGGAATTTTTATTTGGCCGCGGGCGTGGTAGTAGATATTGGTGTGTCTGGCGTCGCTATCTGTCGCTCTGGGATAGATGCAGAGCCAACCCCCCCGCCCTTCTTCACAACCCCTACAGATCGATGTACCAGCACTGACGTCCTCCGCCCACGAGCCAGTCCTCCGCTCTGCCTGGGCACACTTCCTGCCAACTAGAACACGACTCTACAATACACTGAAACAACTGTATTGTTGTAGGTACCGTAAATCGAGGCTATTCTGACCATTTTCGGGGTTACTTCGACCATTCAACATATTAGTTTTTGGTTTTTTCTGGTAAATAAACATATAATATTAGCCGAGTATTTTAAATAATTTCTTCTATCCTTATAGTTAATGTTTGAAACTTTCGTCACTAAACGATACAAAAACCAACATTTTGAGTGGTCAAAGCAACCCCACAAGGTTAAAGTAACCCCTGTTTACGGTACCATTACTCTGTTAAAACAGTCCTGTTGGTTTGTTGGCAGTATCTGGGTTGTTCCTACAACGATATGTTCTGAATGAGTAATATATTCTTTGCGCCTTCTAGAGAATTAATTGTTGGAAGAGTAATCAAGATACCACCAACAAACCAAACTGGGTTGTTTGCCATATTTTAACACAAGTATGTTACCTACAACAATTATTTTCTTCCAGTGCATACCCAGTGCAGCATCCAGGAGGTCGGGGTTGAAACTATCGCCCTTCCCCCAGAAATAAGTGAAACTTATTAAACAATGGTTATTTTTCTGTAGGGTAATGTTACTGGTTTACTTCCCGTAGTTGCGTAAATTTAACTGTTAACATTTAAATCTATAACCAGGCATCTGCCACATAATCCAAAAAAAATGTGGCAAGGAGAGTCCGTGGGGTACAGAACTTTACCTTACGGAGAATGCTTAAATAGCGCCATTTTGCACCTTGAAGACCAAGTTTTCCAGGGGGAGGACCTAAAGACCCCACGATTGCGGGGGGGGGGGGTTGATCAGTGTTACTTCATAATATTCCCAAATTCGGGACCCCTCCACTCCTCTTTCCAAAAAAAACACAAATCCTACCTACGGCTCTGTCTGACGCCCTCCAAACAAACATCCTGGGGGCGCCTCTAAGCATAACTGTACATTGTAATTTTTTGTAAAAAAATTCAAGGCATTCTTTCGTACTTTTACAAGCTTTTAAAATGTATAAAAATGACTTTTTTTTGTTTTGTAAAGTCGCAAGTATTTTTTGAGTAAACCTGGAAAAATATGTAGTCTACCAAAATCGTAGGTTTGGCGGAAATTATATAGTTACACATAAAACATTTCCTCTGGATAGCATTTTACTGGAAGATAGTGAATATCAATAATAATTGTGTGCTTTAAAATTAAGAATGTTATTTCACTGAACTATACATTGGATATATACAAAGTTGTGCGACATCAAAGTACAGGGATGCACGTTAAGAGCCCACGAAGTTTTTCCTAAATAATTGCGCGTAGAAGTTACTTGTTTAGAAGCCATTTAATAAGTTCTTTCAGTGTCATGATAAGAATTGAATAAAATTTAATATGTTTCCTTATTGCAAGTATAAATACATGTCTATACCCTGTATTTTTACAAAAATATACGTTTTTTTTTACGAAAGCAGCATTTGTAGATTTACAAGAAATTTCTTTGGTGGCCGGGGTTTACTTGCAAAAATACAAAACAATTATTTTATAGTGGTTGCTATTATACGTCGAGCGAGTACTTTTGAAGCCATATTAGCTATTATTTCCTTTGTGCCAGTTTTTAATATTAACATAAGGACACGATGTTTCTAGTAAACTCAACCGAACTATGCCAGGCGGTGAATACTTGTCAAAAATGACGGCTGTATAGTTTTTCTATATTGATCCTTGTTCAAACGCAAGTCAAATTAAAAAAACCTGTTTTTTTTGTTAAGATGTCGCAAACAGCGTTCAAAAATTAAACAATATTTAGTGCTGTCAAAAAAAAACTACTGAAAAAAAACTGAGTAAAAGCAGCGTTCCACTACAAAAATAAATGTTAATTTTGGTAGTGGGTGGGCGGCTTCTTATCATTGTCATTCATAAGTTTTGTATCTCGATAACACCAAAAACTGAAATAGTTTTTTAGTTAAACTCCGTTTACTATACCTTCTAAGAATGTGACTTTTAAAATTTGAATTTTAAGGGCGGATATTCCCTTACGAGTTGATATCGGCTTTAAGTTGCATTACATAATTGTCATCGCGTTTTGCAAGGATTCATTATCCTCCTTAGACATATCGGGTTAGTTTCCGAACAGCTTCTACAGGATGTTCAAAAATTCAATGTCCAAAGTAATAGGGAACATAAACGAGACAAATACAAACATATTTCGCCAGATAACTATGTGTCGGAAACAAATAGTTTAAGAGTAACGAGTATTCAGAGGTATCGGGTGTAATTGAGAAGACACCAATGGTATTGTTTACAGTACTTAATTTTTTTTTATCGATGTTACAATAAATGTTTAAAATTCGCAGTATTAACCTCAGCGCAGAGCCGGTATCGACGTAGTAAGGAGTACTATGTTCGTTGGAAGATGCGGAACCCACGCATACGTATTCCAGCGAAGACGAGACACCTGACACATAGATAGCGGCTCTGTGCTCAGGTAAATGCTGCCAATTGTGAACGTTTATTGTGACATTGCTCAATAAATTAAGTATCGTAAACTATTCTCGTCGTATTCTGAATTACACCCGATACCCCTGAATACCCATTACTCGTAAACTATTTGTTTCCGACACATGGTTATCTGGCCAAATGTATTTGTATTTGTCTCCTTCAACTTCCCTATCAATTTGGGCATTGAATTTTTGAACATTGTGTATAAGCGCTGACCACAGTAGGTCTGTACAGTTGGTCGATAAAGAAAGCATTTTTGAAGACCATCTTGTCAAGAATAATAATTTAAATAACTTATTTATTGTGACTTAAATCGATATATTTTGAGTACGGTATAACCTATACAGTTTGATTATTATTTATGTTGTTATGTTTATAGGCTTATTAACAAGTAACTGGAAAATACTCATTATCTAACAGGAAAAAAGTAACTAGGTTTCAAAAGTGCTCACTTTATCCTGAACCGCCTTTATAAATGTAATCTCACTCAAAAAGTTAAGGCTGTGTGTTCCTATGTACGCCGTTTTCCTAATATTATGTTTATAAATTATAAAAAGTGAGCCGATATCATGAAAGTCACACAAAAATATTGCTTAAACTATCGAACCTATTTCTTTAAGGCAAAAAAAAGTATAGACTATAACTGTAGCTAATTACCGACTTTAATAAAGTTACTAACCAACCAAAATTATAAATTTTTTTGCAATGATGACATTTCGCTTAATATTAAAGTCAGTTTTCAAGAAATATGTGTGATGGGCTTAATGAAACCTGTGCCATTTTATATTTTAAAATTAATATTATTAGAAAAAAAAGCGTAATTAGGACCGTGTGTCCTTAACGTCTGACACCACAATGAAATATAAGCATTACTATTAACATGGCGGTTTTTTTACTCACATGAAAATGCGACCACTCATGAGTTCCCTTTACACACGTGATGTGACGTAATATACGTAACTAGATACTATTTCCAAGCTCTTGTGTGAGCGAGAAAGCGACCTGCAAATATCGGTGTCATTGCAACCACTCACAACACGCTACTGCTACCAACGTTGTAGAGTTGACATACTAATTCTGTATCCGAAAACACCGTCAATGTCTTTGATGCAGTAGTGTCTTTTTAAAATACATCACCCGTTGCTATGTTGTATTAAGGCAGTCCATCAGGCTACTATTAACATAAAAAGTAAGCTTTGTTTAACTGTTTGGATACAGTTTAAAATTTATATATATATATATATATATATATATATATATATATATATATATATAAAATTTTGCTTGTGGGATCGAGGAAAAAGAATTAATAAAAGTGTATGTAAACCCAGAAGACAAGTTAATGAAAGTATCTTATTAAAGTTTAGTGTGCATATTTAAACTGTCAGCAATTTATATTCTACGTTTTACCGTAGCTGGGTGACCAAAAATAATTCGAAAAAAATGTTTACTAAAAAAAGAAATAAGAGATGATGACAGATGTGCCTCAATGGCTATAGTGGGAGTAATAAAAAACTTACTACTGGTTACCTTAACACCAATATAACGAACAAAATAAACTTCCCTACTCATTATACTCAACACTACTACGATACTAGAAGCGGCAAATGAAATTTCATTTATTTAAAAAGTATATGAGGAAGTTACCTTTTTACGCCAATGATCATATCTCTATTTCTAAAACTGTAAAATAAACGTTAAAATTTGATGTTTAGTAAATAACGTAGCCACCACATAAAAATAAATTGCATCAAAGTTTACAAAATACTTTCATTTGAATTTGAATTGCAAAAATTTTTGTTAATACATTTTTACAAATAATATTGCTAATGGAAATTTCAAATATTTATATAGCAGAAGCATCAACGAACAAACGACAGCTTCATTGCCCAGTAAAAATGTAGACAAACACATTTGAAAACCTGTTACTGAAACTTTAAAATGTTCGTGCACAAAAAACTTCTTTGAGGTTACGTATGCTCTGTCTTCCAACACGGCAAAATAAACAGCGTCATTGCACAGGTAAACCACAAAATCTACCGTTCACATTGATACGAAACTAACATATACTATTTTCACACGTGGGAATCGTGCAGGACGATGCCGTTGGTCGACGAGTTTTCTCGGGAATCTCTCGTTTCCCCCGCCTCTTCATTCCGGCGCTGTTCCATACTCATCTCATGTCCCCCCTCACCGGCGCTAAAGACCTCGATGTTAAGCGCTGACAAAAACATCTCACTCACATATACGATGTATTTTGATACAGGATTACCACCAATAAAATGATAGAGTCACCACTACAGCTCCAGTGGTACAACGGGAACACTACAGGCAAGTTCATCGTTCTGCACGTAAGAGCGAAGGAGCGTCAGTGCATTCCTTTAAGCTAGTTATCTTCTGAACATCCGACATGCTAAACAGCTTAAGGTAGACGGTTCCATTAAACATTTCTCTGCAGTTTCCAGTAACGTAAAAACAAATGTACAGAAAGAACATACTTCATAGCATATTAAGAGTCCGTGTCACTTATCATGAACAATTTTTCTAAATTCCTTTCTGATAAAAAATGTGGCATAATTTAATTGCAAATATTTAAACCGTGACATAGCTAATTACTTTACACTGCATTACGTGCATTGTAAGTTATTCGAAAAATTAAAGCGTATTTTTGAAAAAATTAAGCTAACTAAAATTTTACGATAAAAATTCTCTCTCACGAAATAATAAACACTAAATAACTCCCAGTACCGGTTTCACCCAATAATATGCGCCTAATAGTAAAATGTAATGTTTGTATAAAGAAACATTGCCGGTTATTCGTTACATTCTTCATTTAATAAACGAAAAATGAATATTATTAACAAGAGAGGTGATGCAGCCTGTTGAACTGCCATGAGAAGCTAATTGAAAAGGTTGATCACATTGGGATATATGTTTATGAATATTTAAAATGTTGCAAAATCACCCAAGTTTACTTATTTTCCACAATTTATTTGTAAATAAAAAAACATTAAATTATATTTAATAAGTCTAGGGACATTGGCTTATCGCACGAAAATGTAGCTGTTTGCTAAGCTTCATGCTCATGGATATGTCTAACCTATCGTTTTTGACGTGATTCCTCCTGACTGGTGGTAACTCTGATGCACCACTACTAAAATAATTACGATTCGTCTTCAAGGCCAAGCACGGTAATTTTACAGTGATCTAGAGAATAAATATTTTAAAGAAACGTAATTTTCGTATCGAAGATTCCCTGAATTGTATTGTAACAAATATATTATACTTTGTAGCCTACCTATTATTTTTGTAACCTCGCAGTTTTTCAGATTTTTCCGCCAAAAGTAATACCGATTTGGTTATGAAAATAAGCCACAGTAATTAATTTTTTTGCGAACGAATGGTGCATTATTTTGCAAAATGTGCACATACAACCGTGTATTGTATAACTGATCTTAGTCTTGAATTTTTTCAAAGCAAGGTTTTGAGTTTCTGCATAAATACGAATAAAACCGTTACCTTACGCATCTTCCAAACCACCCTCTAATTATACACGTGACAAAGCCACTGCATTGCTTTGCTTTAATACGCTGACACTAATTATTCTTGCTACTCTACATTATCTCTATACGTATCACTTTAATTCGTTATGAATAGGGAACCCTAATGCCTTATGTGCAAATATGTAGCTCTGGTTTGTGGCTTTGTCATCGTGCATTTGTTTACAGTAGTTACTTATTTGACTGAGCCAATCAGAATAAGTTTGCTTTGACTCCACACGTCTGTGATTGGCAGGTAGCGCCACAAGACGCCGATGGTTAGTAAGAACTATGCAGGTGTACACGTAAGGTAGTGAAAAAATTTGGTGCTAAATTATTTTCGCGAATATCAGGGGTTCTTAGGTATGAATAGTGACCGGGAAAATTCACGAGGTCATTGACCTACAAGGTAACCTCCAAGAATATTTCCTCACATAATTATGAAACAGTTGCTCATTGGCTTACTGCTGACAAAGGAAAGAATACCTCTTGAGTAGAGATTATGGTTTATCGCGGGAAAACTTGACTGCTTGCTGGGTTTCAACGCACGTTCAGCTTTCCATATGATTACTGGCTTTCTCTTGTACGTCGATCTGTTGCCCTATTTGGCTGAGCCAGAAAGAATCCGGCTATTAGCCTGTTGTTGGTGTGCGGGCAGCTGCGTTGTGTCAAGACGTGCATCATCACATGTGTTGCCATTAACTACAGCGATTTCAAGCGTATGTTGGCACAAAACATTTTCTCGATATACCATCATCTTTAACCATCATATCTACTCATGAGTAGAGCCGCGATTTTATGGCGAAAAGATTTTTGCAACATTTGGTTTCGATGCGTCATGTGCACACCTGCAGCTCTGCTACAACGTCTGTGGTTGGATGATTTTACTCTCACTTGTCTTGGCAAATTATAGACGTACAGATTCACAATAATCTTATTCTGATTGGTGCAGTCAAATGAGAAACGTGTCTGAACAAAGACACGCTGCAAATAACCTTGAAACAGAACTGCCGATGTGCACGAGAGTCACTGAAACAAAGTGGGGCAAAAATCTTTTCGCGACAAAATCGTGGCCCTACTCATAAGTAGAGACGGGAAGTTTTCGCGAAAAAAATTTTGCAGCACTTTGATTCAGAGCCTTGCGCGCACACCTGCAGCAATATTTTACGATTATTGGCAGTGCGACTTTGTACAGATGTGTCTTTCATTTGACAGTTCCAATCAGAACATGGTTTTACTGCGACACCACGCACGTCTGTGATACCCCAAGACGCTGACAGTTGAAACCATCCAATCACTAACTACAGGTATAAGTGCACGTAAGATACCGGAACAAAGTGGTGCAAAATCTTCTAGTCTCTACTCAAGAGTGAGTATGCATTTATTTCATTATTTACTATATTTTGCTTGGCGCTATATAAGA
Source organism: Medauroidea extradentata (assembly GCA_003012365.1). Lineage (NCBI taxonomy): Eukaryota > Metazoa > Arthropoda > Insecta > Phasmatodea > Phasmatidae > Medauroidea > Medauroidea extradentata. The sequence goes on along the minus strand of PNEQ01039789.1, from coordinate 39,714 downwards.
GGTGTCAAATAAGTCTAGTGCCAATTGCGAAAATTACACGAACATCTATAGTTGCTTCAATCCAAGCTTGTGACCGAAAGAGAACCCGAATTCTTCAGGCCCCTAGTTATGAGCAAATATTTCTGTAAAACAATGTTTACTGTTGGTAAGTTATTCAAAAACCATTCGATTCAAAAGTTTATTATTGGGAGGAAATAACATCATAAATAATGCCAACCTGTTGAAACTAACGATTTTTCTTACTAAGTGGCTAAATATAGCATGGAAAGACACACACAGTGCAGTAAAAAGTTTCATATACAATAGAAGGCATTTGAAATGCATAGGTCTGCAAATACAGCAAAGGTAATTCAATTAGTGGTTTTTAAACTTTAAAAAAGTAGATTATTTCTTCGCAATAACATGGAAAACGTTGAAAACTAACAGTATTTTAAAAACAGGTACCTTAAATATTACATGTTAGCATTAATTAATATTGTCCAAAAATTTAATTTTTAAATCAACAGTATACTAATTTGAAACTGAGTCTAACATTTTGAACTGTTATATTTGCAATTATCCCATTCGGATGCAAATTGATGTATGATTGCAAATTTTTTGCAAAGGCTTCAGTCAATGTTTAACTTGTCGTTGGTAATTAAATTCTGAAAGACGACAGCGTGGATTTTCATTTTGAGGTGTATTGGAAAACTAAAATTAAAACGTCTGCTCTTTATGCATGATATTGAACCCGACTGCAGTATTCATTACTCAGTGTATAACGTCGCCAGAGTGTTCAAAACGGAACAGGTTATTATTGTGCAGACACTAGGTGACCTAGATCGCTACGAGATAAATGATTTATAGCAGACAGCGGGCACGCCCAGGGTATATTTAACAGCGAGGAGGTAGAGGGACATAATTGCCGCAGTCTGGCACGATGTACGGAGCCGTCGTTCTTATCTAAGTTATGCGTGTCGAGGAATTATGAAGCTGGTCTCGCCAGTAACAGCGTTAGCAGGGCCATGCTTTCTCACGTATTAAACACTGAAACACCGCAGCTATTGTTAGACACACGAGAAAATCGCTAAAATATTAAAAGTTAACACAGTCTCCTATGAACTGAGATATCTTTATCCTAGTACTATTGGACAACGCAATGTGTAACACATGTGAAGAGTTTGGGACAAATCTGTAGAGCAAGAGATTATTAGTGAAAAGAATTTTGTAACAATTTCTTCCCGTTTGTACACAGGATTTTTAGCGAAAGGAATTCTGAAACAGTTCGTTTCAATGCCTTATGTGCACATATGCACCCATGCTTCATGGTCAGTGATTGGCTGTTTATAACTCTCAGCATCTTGGGGTTTTACCCGCAAATAACAAGACGTGTGGTGTCGCTGTAACCATGTTCTGACTAGCACAATCAAATTGGCAATGCCTCTGCACAAACACATTCTACCAATAACCCTTTCAAGAACAAACTGAATTTTTTCCCTGGAATGGCAGCACTTCAGGATTTTTCTGCTGGCAATAGTGTGTTTGCAAAGCAATTGGAAGGGTAGCCCATTCAATTTCTGAAAACGCGTTTGTATTAGTGCTGCAATAATCCTGAAAACTTGACCCTTGGAAGAATAGCCCATCAGGATTTTTCTGGCAGTAATGTATTTGACGGATTGTCCGAATTGTTGCCTCTCGGAAGGACAGCCCTTCAGGATTTTTTTGATAGCTGTGAATTTGCAAAATGACTAATAGCTAAAGACCGGACAAATTCGCGGGCTCACTATCCTGTTGGCTGACCTCCAAGAGAGTGAACTCAAACATACCGCAGCTGTTCATTAACTGTTTGCTTCCACAGTGAAATGGAAATGCTTTTAGATACATTTTTGTTTTTGTGTTTAGGTGTGTTTGAAAGAATTCCTCGCTTGGCGCACGAACAGTGCTGTGGCGTATAACGCTTGCACTTTTTTTTACGCTAAACTACTGTATTTGTTCCCAATATTTTAATCAATTAAAAGAAAACACACTTCATTTTTTAAATACTGCATACCATTTAGAGATTGCTTTCGGGGTTCTGCAAAACGGCTTAAAAGGATTTTGTTTTTTAAACTGTTGTATTCAGAGCGCCACCTAGTTGGTGAGTAAACAGAAAGTAGAAAGCATTCGTTTGACTTTACACAGTACTTTCCACGATGATATAATATGGTTAGAGTTAAATACAAACAATATCAACGGAAACACTCATTAGCGCGTTAAGAAACGTAGCAAGGTGTCCATAAATAAGTTTATTTTACGAAATTATTCCACGTGTACATATTGTACCAATATAAGAAAAGAAAACACACTTCGGACACGGAGAGAATGTCATTGTTAGAGATGATGGTACATCGCGAAATTTTTTTTGCCAACATACCCTTGAAAACACTATAGTTTCTTGTGACATGTATAATTGATCGGGTGATATGTCTGATACAGTGCAGATGTCTGTAGACCAATAACCGGCATCAAATATTACAATAGCGGGATTATTATTGGCTCAGTCCGATAGGGTAACAGCTTTGCATAAGCGATAGCTAGGGCCCGGTAGTTTTCGCGAAAATATTTTTGGCCCATTTTGTTTCAATGTCTTACGTGCGCACCTGCAGCTCAACGCCATGGCTATTGATAGAATATTTTTTTTACAGAGCCGTTATTCATTTGACTGTGCCAATCAGTTAATGGATAACTGTGACAAAACACGTCTGTGATTTGCGGGTTTAACCTCCACACGTTGTACGTTAAGGCATCCAATCACTGACTACAAAGCAGAGATGCAGGTTCGCACGTAAGGCACTGAAACAAAGTGCTGCAGAAATCTTTTCGCGAAAACTACCGGGCCCTAGTGATAGCTAGGGACCCCTGTTTTTCGCGAAAAGAATTCTGCCCCGCTTTGTTTCAGTGACTTACCTGCACATCTGCAGTTTTGCCTCATCGTTATTGGCAGCGTGTCTATGTGAAGAGCCGTATCTCATTTGACTGAGCCAATTACAAAAACTCTCTTGCAACACCACACGTCTGTGATTTGCCGGTAGAATACCAAGGCTCGTGAGAGTTAAAATATCCAATCACTGACCACGAAGCAGAACTGCAGATGTGCACGTAAGGCACCGAAACAAAGTGAGGCAAAATTCTTTTCGCGAAAAACAGGGGTCCCTAGTAATAGCCAGTAATCTTTGGTAAACTGAACGTACGTTGAGACCCAGCAAACAGTCAAGTTTTCCGTCATCTCTAGTGATTGTCAAAACACTATGTTAATAATCAAAAACACTTCTCTAAGCTCTCAAACATAGCTAAATTCGGCCTCAAACTGCCGTACCTAATGCACCAACCGGATATGTGAAGCTCAGATAGAAACATACACTTACTTTGCTACAGACTTTCCACAGTTTGATGGTCGCTGCTCGAAGTCCCCATAGTAAAAATGGTTCGGCGGTAATCTTGTACGTTAGTTCAGAGCTTGACTCGTTGAGGCGACGCGGAATTTGATACGTGCTTCCAGGCCGCCCTGGAACCTGAGTCACTTCTGAGCCTCTAACGACAATGAGTTGCCCATATCACTTATATGTTTACTGCCTCTAACTGGTTAAAGAAATCCTCACGAGAATATGCTGTCTTGAGGCCGTGTTCCGAACAGAATATTCACACTAGCGTTTTCCCCCACAGTGAAGTCAGCAAATAGTGCCCCACGTGATCAAGGGCCAATTACACTATCATGGGATAAAATTCTCGAGTCTAAGTTGAAACTGGAAGACAAAAAATTTTTAAACCAAATCCAATACTTTTCACATGCATTGCATGGTCAGGACATATAATATATTTGTTAAAGTGTCTATCTAGCTGTGTTTTGTAGCAGCTACAAAACGTTTTGTCAGGGGCGTCATTTGGGGTCTACGGGGGGGGGGCAAATGCCCCCCCCCTGGATTTGGAATTTTTGTTTATAAATATATTTTTTGTATTTTTAAATGTAAATAATGCTAACTTAAGGACATAAAACTGAAGTTTTATTATTAAAGTATCTAATTTATACATGCTTAATTAATAAAAAAGATGCAACAAGGTCACTGTCGTCTGAAAACAAAATCTTGCCTCCTCCTGGAAAAACCTGAAATGACGCCCTTGGTTTTGTTAGTATTGACCCTGGCAATGCCGAATGAATACGTTTGCCATGGCAAGGTAATTTTCTGATAACTTTCAAAACACGCTGGACAAAAATTTAACACCAAAAACGACAGTTGAAATATTCAGGAGTTTAGAAGTGAACTTAGAAAATCTTTACGAGAACAGCCATGTGTAGCCGGATTTTCCAACTTAAAACAGCAGTTGCCAGAATGACATATTTCCGCAGGCGTAATTTCTTACGTTGGAATGAATACTCGAGAGAAATACTTCCTCAAAAAGTTGGCAAAAATTGTTGTGTAGGACTGCACTTCTTAAAATTTGGAATCTGACTTCGAGAATCCAACACATTAAATATTAAATATTAACATATACCTTTGTACCACATTAATATTAACATATTTGTTTTTCAAATACTTGCTGTTGAATACGTTTTGCATGATGCAATAATTCCAATCTGTATATATAAAAGCGAAATACCACTCACTCACTGACTCATTCATCAACGCCCAGCCCAAATCGCTAAACCTAGAACCATGAAATGTGTAATGTATCTTATCTAATCTAGCCTACCTTAGCCCGTAGGCACCCACTAAGAAGGAATTTTTTGAAATTCGAAATTGAAAGGGGTGAAAAGGGGTGAAATGTGTTTTCAAAGAATCCTTAATATATCATTCACTAGGAAAGCTATTAACTTCAAAAAATTGCCCAACCCAATGCATTTTCGCAAATTAAGGGGTGAAAAGTCGTAAAATATGTTTTTCATTAATCCTTGATTTCTCTGAAACCAGTTAAGATAGATATTGGGATGAATTTTTTTTTTTAATGATGCTTTCGTATATATCTAAAAAGTATTTTCAGCCGTTAAAAAATTTAATGTGTTTCCAATTAATCCTCCGTGTCTCCTAAACCAGTTGAAATATTGAAATGGCTATTGCTTTAAAATACAGCTTACAAAAATATCTAAAAAGTAACTTCAAGATTTTTCTGAATTCGTCCTTGAAAGCCGTTTAAAAAAATAAAATGTGTTCCAAATTAACTATCTGTACCTCTTATACCAGTTGAGATATCGAGATGATTATTTGATAAGAGTGAAGCTTACGTAAATATATAAAAATTAATTTCAGAATTTTATAAAATTCGAAAATAAAGGATATGGAAAGCAGCAAAATGTTACAGTCTGCCGAAAAGTGAGAATGACCAAGGAGAAATAATTCAAAAGTTTTTTTGCACATCCTATTCATAAATAAAGCTCTTTGGGCTGTGAAAGAAGACTCACGGCCTGCCTTGAAGCATTCTTTCGGGTAGACCACGGCCGTAGAAGAACAGGTCTGGACACTAGCCAGGAAGCTTTACCCACTTGCTATTTGGCTGCATTTTACCAAGTTACCGAGAGTGTTGTGCGTCTTTGGCGCTGCAATCAGGTCTGTCGGGCTCAAACTCTGCCATCTTCTTCCCGCTCTTTACAGTGTTTACATTACAAAGATGAACAATTTATCAAAACGTATTTTTTATAAATTTATGAAATACTTCCTTTGCTCACAATCCTAAAGCATGGCTCCAGCAATCTTTATTTGCTTCATTATGTAAAAACTGGGGGGGGGGGAAAGTGGAGTTTGAGCGCAACCGCCCTGATTTTAGCGCCAAAGACACACAACACTCTCGGTAACTTGGTGAACTGCAGCCAGACAACAAGGGGGTCAAGCGAAATACATTGGTAGATAGGCGAGTGTCCAGACCTGTACTTCTACGACAGTGGGGTAAGCCTATTATAAAAGTCTGTGGTGTAGTGGTTTTCGGGTTCGTATCACGTGTAAGAATTTTACTTACATTGATTGATTTGCGATGGGAATTACTATGATTTTGGCGTAAAAATCTTTGTTTGAAACAAATTAAGGCATATATGACATAAGAAGAGAGTATAACCTCTAACCAATATTTTAGAGAGAGAGTTGCTGTTTATAAGATAATATAATATTCCACGCGGGCAATATAAGTAATACACACGAGCAAGCCGCGGGCGCACTAATAGTAAAATATATATATGGCCAAGGGAATTTAATGTAATCACTAGGGATAAACGAGACCGATTAAAAAAAGCGTAAAACATTTTTTTTAATTGTTGTTATTTATGTTTTATAGGGTGCTGAATCCGAATTTTTACTTTTCCACCTTTTAAATCATATGCGGTTTGACAAAACTGTAAAAAACTCATTTTTCATATTTTTATTTGTAACTAAATCACTAGACTATCTTACAGGAAAGTGTTTGTGCACAAAAATGATGTAAGTAAATGTACTATAATTATCTCTATTAAATATTTTTCTTGAGACGAACGGTTCAGGCGCTAAAACTCATAGAAGTTCAGTGTACATTAGTATGTGAACGTCTAAGGAATATATCCAATAAAAGCAGTGCACAAGCCCGCATGGATCCTACTACCAGCACACTTTGGAGCAAAAAATTTTCGTCTATCTAATTCGCTCATAAGAAAAAGTAATACTATCTTGGTGGATATCATGATTCTGGGAAAAGCACTAAAAATGTGGAGCGCTTGAGGTCAAGCAAAAAGCATTCTGTAGACACAATTGTGTCCACAGTATATCAGGAGAGCTTCCTTGCCAATTCAAGAAACCATGTTAATTTCTTAATTCAAATAAGCTTATATTTTCGTCAAACAATCACATAATGACGCAACAGTGTGGCATCTCATCATGACAAGTGACAGTTGTGGGGAGGATACAGATATTCTGGCCATCATGGCAGGACTCTTTTCAGGGTATACTTTTTGAAATCAGGGAAAGGAAACATTCCTCAGACATGGAATCATCCGCCAAGTGCAGTTTATAAAACTGACGCTGAACACATGACATTTTTAAATGTCACGAAATGTCATGAAACATCAGCTCGATCAGGGTCAAGTGTACTTTATAAAAACTCTCAAAAATATCATTCATATTGGACCCACGATAGAGGTGTTCACAGACCATGTTGTTGATCTAGAGACAATTTCAAGACTTTGGTGAACATAACATGTCATTGGACAAGTTGAGACACAGGCAGTAGGTAACATCGGCTTATAAGATGGCGTATAATATTGCCACACTCCGTCCTAGTGAAGGTTAAGGACGACAGCATTTCCTGAGTGTGTTTCACCAAATGCAGTTGTGGCTAGGTACAGAAAATATTCGAAACTATTGGGGTGGAAATTTTAAAATAACGGTCTGATATCTGTGCTGTACTGTTCTAAATTGTGCGAAACCTGCGAAGGAAACTGCGACAATGCAGACGAACCTTGCACAGATGAAGACGAAGACATGGGCAATAACTATTCTGAGGGTCAACCACAGGTATTGCTGCTGCGACGCAATGTATTTTCATTAGGTACTGCATTCATACTCACAAATCACAGATGAGCAGACTAGACCTTCTGCCGAGCATTTTGAACTATATCAGGACGATGAGCAGGTCGAATATTCCAGTAGCAAGCGTCCTGAGCAACAACGAAAAATTCTGAACAATTTCTGGTAGAGACCTGCAAATTCCACGTTCTTATTTGACAACAGGCAAGAATTCACTGTCTATACTCACCCGAACACTTTCCATGACGTTTGCATGCGCCTTCGTACCTTTGGAGATCCACATTTCTGGATGTTGGATATTTCATAGTTGACCTGACATCATTGGCTTACGGCCTCTCTCTTTAGCTTTGCAGTGGTTTCAAAAATATTTTTATCTCAAATAAGTACATACATAAAAAATTCATTCTTACAGTTTTAACACTCATATACCATCGTTTGTATCTGAATTTTTCTGTTGCAATACACCAAGCGTATTTTTAGATTTTTGCCCCATAAAATATCACATACTTTGTTGTCAAGATAAGCCAAAATTAAACCAAATATATATTTTTTTGCTAGCAAACGGTACATTATTTTAAAAAAACCTCTAGCAAAATTGTGTATCGTATTACTTCACATAGTCTCAAATTTATTTTCAAAGCATTTCGTTAAAAATATTCGAGTTATTTGCAATCGTTTGAAATAAATGAAAGATCATGGCCTTAAAAGCCCTTCAAAGCGCGACAATCAAACTGTCTGCCAATAGCAGCAGTCAAATGAGTACACAGTACAGTATATTGTAGTCCAGTCTGCTGTCAGATAACAGCGCGTAATTTGCAGGTCTATAATATTATGGGTAGGTTTATAATGTTGTTCTTGGCTTAGCAGCCTCGCCTTATATGCTCTCCATTTCAGTGTCTTTTAGCGACTAAGCCGGTCGTCTCGCGTAAAAAAAAGACATAATTCGTAGTGCGTTATTTAATTTACTTTACTTTTGTACGCGAACGCTTTCCTTTAAAGGTGCGTACGTTAATTGATTAAAAGCAAAAAGATGAACAAATGAGCCTTTTCTTTCAGTTTTTCGCAATTTTCTCGGAACGCATCACATTGAGGAGGTGGTAAATTTCGTGATTAGTAGAGCCACGATTTTATGGCGAAAAGATTTTTGCAACATTTGGTTTCGATGCGTCATGTGCACACCTGCAGCTCTGCTACATCGTCTGTGGTTGGATGATTTTACTCTCACTTGCCTTGGCAAATTATAGACGTACAGATTCACAATAATCTTATTCTGATTGGTGCAGTCAAATGAGAAACGTGTCTGAACAAAGGCACGCTGCCAATAACTTGGAACAGAACTGCCGATGTGCACGTGAGTCACTGAAACAAAGTGGGGCAAAAATCTTTTCGCGACAAAATCGTGGCCCTAGTGATTAGACATCAGCACTCCAAAAAACATAAAGGACGGTAGAGGAAAACTTCTATACTTTTCTTACCTCGCCAAATTACCATTTGTTTAAATTAATTATGTGCGGTATTACAGTTACAATAAATAGTTAATCTACCAAGATAATTGAGCAACTGACACACGACTCGTCGGATGGTAAGAATGCGAGAGTACATCGTACGGTAAGGACCGTGCCAAATTCTTTATTGCGAATGTTTGTGTTTTAAAAAGAATAAACCCTATTATTTAGTAAAATAAAAACATTGTAAAAATTAAAATAAAATAAAACTTTCTACAATTCGGCAAATTACTCAGACATTAACTAAAGAGAAATGAATGGTGTAGAAATTTAACAAAATTAGTGTATAGTATTAGTGGTACATTTGTTTTAGTTATTTGCAATCAGAATGTATTTCTGTTTTTGCGTTACTGAGGGTTTGCAACTCAAAGCCATATTCTTCTCATATTCTTGTATGTATGTTATGTGCGTGGCTTAGAAGTAATTTTGTCACAAAGAGCACTTTTTTAGACTAATTAGGCTCTCACTGTGCACAACAGTACACTTCACACCTTTATATATGTGTATATATATTTATTTATACATATATATATATATTTATATATATGTGTATATATATATATATATATATATACACATACATAAATTGTAATTTCATTATTGTAACAACCGATTTCGACAGTTGTGTATTTCATCATAAGTGTTGGTGTCACAATAAAATTGTGTCAATGCAGAACTGTGCAGGTTATTTCATTTGAATTCTGGCTAAAATAACACCTTATCCACGGCAAAAATTACAACAGATGAATAATTTCCCGTTATTTGTTCAAATTAAAACCCAAACACGCATGCTACTACGCACGGTGTAATACTGCAAGCTTCAGGGCGTAGATGTGACGTCATACTTAGGCAATAACTCGCCCAGCCCAACACAGAACACACTCTAAGCACACATGCAAGTTCCTTTGACTCGGCAAACTCCAGCACGCGAAGCTGTGTGCTTGCAACAACATTACACTGGCTTCGTGCTTATCACTTAAGTTTGGCTAAAGAAACAACCCCAAACATCACTGCAAGTCATGCCAAACTATTATTTAGTAAAATCATTAAATTAAAATAAGAGAACTGAGAAGTTTCTTGACACTGAAGCAACAACGCGTATCATACAAACAAAAGACACTCTCGAATTCAAACTTACTACATTGCATAGCTGATTATGGAAAATTACATTCAAACTAAACACCAAAATTTTAAAATAATACTGCTGCACCTAAAAACAACAAACTAATAAAGTGCAGAAAATTACAAACTGGAAGCCAATCTTGGAATTGCTACAAAAATAGAAAAGTAAATTTGAAAAAAATAAAATAAAATAAAACATCTGTGCAGTAAACAAACAAATGTAACCAATCCGCTTACGCCAATAAATCACAAAAACGGAGGGCGAAAACACAAAAAGATATATAGATAGATAGCAAATTAAGTCTGATTGAAAACAAGTGAATGCTTCAAAATTTTCAAATTAAAATTTAAAAAGTGACTCCACAAAATGAAAAAGAAAATGAACCAAGGAATCAATAAAATACTTTTCTTATTTTTTCCGTAATCAACTTTAATTCAACTCAATTCACAGCGTATCAATTTCTGCCCACAAAAATGGTGAAAACAAGGAAGTAAAAATTAATGAGAGACCGTACAGTAATTCTCGTAGTAATTCGATACATTCACACAGTGCAAGGTACGCAACTGCCTGAAATTAAGGACTAGCCTATACCAGAAAGTCCCTTTCAATCGCGTTATTTTCTGGCAGCTGACTAGACTCCAAGTGACTATAGACTCGTTCGACGTCTCCCGCTGGCCGATATTGTCGTGACTTGCCGCGGAGAATGCTTAGACGGCAGAGACGCCAATCCCTGTAAAGACGTAACACACGTAAATGACAACACATCAAAGATCGTGGCCAACTGAATCTCAGATTATGCTCTGTTATGTATAGGAAAGTGAAGTTAAGTCTGCTACCAAATGATAACGCGAATTTTGCTTGTCTCTAGTTATTATTGCTAACATGTTAACATTCTTATTGGTCTTTTTATGTGTTGCAACATTTGTACATAAACAGAAACAGAAGTCTAAATGCACAATACGTGTAACCTTGTATAAATATATATCTCAAGTAACGTTAATATAATTTATATGTATGAAACATTCACCTAAAATTGTGCAGATTGAGATTGCAAAAAAAAAAAAAGTGGCAAAATCTGTTCACAATTTGCAGTGTATTTTAACTAACTTAGGAGTGATGCAACAAGAATTTAAAAGTGTCGTAGGGTTAATCCTAAAAGTTCTGAAACAGATCGTTTTTTTATTCGCAAACGACGCTCTCAAATTACATCACGTAGTGCAAAATCATTCTATTTGAATTGCAAATTTGGAAGCTGTAACGGCGAAAAATTAAAAATGTTATCTTTTTTACTCTGAAAGAATTCCTGTTGAATTAATAAAACATTTCCAGAATAAAAAGAGGGATTTGGTAATAATTAAAGTAAATATTCAATGTAAATACAGCGTATGAAACACGTTAAAAAATACAGTGATATGTAGGATGGGAGTAAACAGGTTCATGCATGCTCATTCTGTTTGCGCTTCTCTCGTGTTAGCTGAAATTTCATTCCGTGCTGAGTCCTAACCACCTACCTTCTCTCGTCCCCAGCACGAATCCACGGCAAAACTCGCGTAATTTGAAATCACAGTTTACATTCGCCAGGAAAACTCATCTCCATAAACAGTGCGCGCGAGACGGTTGGGCTGAGAACGTTAACTAGGGCTGTTTTTACACGGCCGGAGTACATGCGCCTGCCTGCGAATGGACGCGGCCGATTCAATTTCCGGAGCCGACCAATCAGATGTCGGCGCGGGTTCCGGACTGGATGGAGGGGTTGAGGAGCGGTACGGGGAGGGGTAAATATGGCTGTCGGAAAATACTGCCGCCGGCACTTCAGCGCCAGATGCTTCAGACGTGAAGCCAGCCGGGGACACGCGCTTTGGTGGCGAAATGGGTAAAAGGGACCAGGTTTGTGGGTGGTGGGTGGATGGGAATGGGGAAGAGACGAGCTTGGTATCCGGGAGAACGGCAACTGGGAAGAGGGGAATCGAAGACATTTGGAAAATTACACGAAACCACTTTACCACGTATGGAGAGCAGTTTTATGCGTATCACACGTGTTGGAAGGCGACGTGTGACGTCTAGGTTTTTTATCTACTGGCGGCCTGTATGAGGCACAATATGTAGTTGAAACTGGGTGAATGTACTGCCAACTGAACAATATAGAGGCTAATTCATGAGAAGTGAAGAGTTCTATACAGCCGGAGGATGAACACTGTTGAAGCGTACTACCAAACATGTGTTCGACGTCTTTATCTACGAAAAGGAAACACATTTAAAACTATGCTTCTTTATTTTTGTTTTCTAGATATCATGCTTACAAACATGATCTCGGGGAATATCAAAATTGCTAAAAACGGCTTTTTCAGACTGCTGCCACGTAAAACTTAGCAACCGGATTCGTGAAACAAAAATACAGAGTCACGTGCTGGACCTTACTACGTACTTTTCGTAAGTAAAACATTAGTTTCACAGCTTAAAGTCCTTTAGGAAAAAGCCAACGACCAAAACTCTGTTCGCCGTTTTCGCAGCCCGCACATGCGTGAGCCAGTCTATCTAGCGGCATCTGGCACCCGCTGGACAGGGCTCTTAACCCGTCACTACAGACCTGCGAAGCCTGTTTTCGATACTCTTCGAACAAAAAAAAGTGTGCAACTAATGAGATGTGAAATTAAAGAGCAATTTTTTCCAGCGTTCTTTCTGAAAAGGCTGCAGGAGTATTAAATGCATACGGTTACCTAGAATTCACCAAAAATACGTACAAATAAGTTGATTAAGAGACGTAGGAAATAATGTTGTTGTGCATCGACCTAGTTTTGGAAAATTCAGTAACTTTCAAGAAATTCTAGGAGAGTTTATTTATTTTATGTTAGATTGCATCAGTCTCGGATAGTTTTGTTTGCAATACCAAATGGAGCCGAAAATTTACTAAAGAGTCAATATTCCTGACCACTGCTGGGATATCACAACAATGCAATGGCAACGACAACGTAACAGGTTCGAGAAAAAAATTAATATTTAAATGGAATAATTTATAATATTTCACGTTTTAAAATACACTAAAAAGTACAAAATAATTTTTCCTATGAAAATACTTGCAAGATATAAACAAAAGACTTGAATCGCATTTAATAATTATTGCCGCTTGAATAGTTCACCTAAGTCACTAATTGCATTGCACTGCAAATTATATTAACTGTTGAGTGATTTTTATCAATGACAGCTACTCTCTACACTCCTTATATTTACCTACTGTATGCGCTCCACGGTTTTGTTTTGTACTTTTAAGTATTTGCATAGGATTTGTTTTGTACTTTTAAAACTGTAGTGTATTATCTTTTAATTTATTATTATTTTCTGCTTTTTAGTCATGCGCCGGTGAAATTTTGTAACCATGTGTTTTGAAAACATACTATTAGCAAAACAATATTTTTTAAATATTTTTGTACAATTCTTTTTAATTCTTATATTGCATTGTCATCATTTTGTGAGCTATGATTAAGAGGGCGTGGTACATAATTCAACGCTAAAAGCTGTAGGTTTCTTGAAGCCAATTTGCGATAGTTAAACAACAGCAATCCTAGAAAATAGTTTTAGCCAACGTTTTAAACAAAAATTGTTTCCAGTGTTACGAACTTGTGAGGCACAATCTCTGACGCCGGAACCTCGTGCATTTAACTGCGGCGCAAGAGATCACGCGTAACGAATTAGTAATTTTGGATCAATATTTACTCATAAAGTTGGCAAATACCATTATCTAAGATTGTCATTGAGTATTTTATCCATAGAAATGTGCAACACAATTTATTTTTCCAGCGTTTATCTACCACGCACTCTTAAGGTTTCAAGTCTCCACCTTATCGGAAAGCCGGATTAAGGCAGTATATGTATATTTTTAAAAAATATTATTTTTATATTTTTGTGTAAATTATTATTTTTGCAGGTTTCTTTCTCTGTTTAAGTTTCAAGCTTTAATCGGGAAATTAGTTTAATATCAACAGCAAAATTTGTACACAGCCAACAAACATAAGGAAGCGAGGTAATAAAATGTTGTAAAATCACATGGACGTATTCTTTACGAAATTGGCGATGTGGGATATGTAATTTACTCGGGTGATATAGAATGCCGCACACATTTCAGTCATGAATCACCGCAGTTCGCTTCACACTGCGTTGGACGAACCAACCCTGCGTTTTATCGACTATATTTTATTGTTATTAGTGAATTCCTATTTGACTGGGCCAGTAGAAAATTCTGCTATTGCAAAAACAATATTTTTATGTGGTTCCAAATAGATATAGGCCTAACCATGGCGTGCAGATAATCGTCGTTCATCAAATAAAGCGCAACATGTTATATTGTAAAAAACTACTTTTGTGTAAAAAATTATTTTCAATTTTTTTTACTGTGTCAGTAACGAATATTTTAAGAGGGCTACATACACCGGATGTAATTTTCGGCATTTGATGCGCGGATACAGTGAAGCGATAAGGTTCAACTTTCCACCTGGCTTCTACTCGAGGCGCGCTAAACTGGCGTGCAGTGTTTTGGTACTACTCTTCTTCCTACGGCAATCCTACAATTTTACTTGCGGAAAGTTTGCAGCAAAGTTCGACGCATGCTTACAACGTTTTGTTTTACGAATCCGGGTGGTGTTTTTCCAGTTACAACTGTATTTTAAATAAAAGCCGTTTTAAGTCATTTTGAAGGGCTTATGTTTAACCCGCAAATCAAAGACGTGATGTGTCGCAAATATCCGTATACTGATTCGCACAGTCAAATGAATTACATCTCTGCACAAAAGACTCGTGTCAATAGCCATAAAGTTGAGCTGCAGGTGTGCACGCAAGGCACTGAAGCAAAGTGGGGCAAAAATCTTTTCACCAAATATACTCCTGTCCCTATACATCACTCAAACGTAAGCGTTGCAAGAAACTACGGCGTTTGCAAGCGTATGTTGGCACAAAACATGTTCGCAATACACCGTCATCTCTAGCGATGAGACATTTGATGCTCGGTTCAATGTCGCCCTTATAACTCCGCCACTTCTGAGGCTCTAACGCGCAGGTAGGCGGCGCTCCTAACAGGAAGGCCTTCACAGCCTATATTTAGGGCTAGGAAAAATTCGCGAATTCAATGACCTGCAGGCTAGAATCCAATGTCCTAAGCATACTCAAGTCCCATCTATTCGTTCATTGTCTGATGTCTGAACGAGTAGCAGGTAATGTACAAATAGTAGGGCTGCGGTATACACAGGATAATGAATTCTAGCTTGTTGGTCGTTGAACTCGCGAAACATTCGTAGCCCTACCTAAGCAATGAGCAGCGACGGAATGAAGGGGCTGTGGGAAAGTTAGATCTACAATAGGTAGAGCCCCGAAAATTTCGCGAAAAGAATTTTGCCTCAGTTTGTTTCAGTCCATCACGTGCACATCTGCAGTTCTGCTTCATGGCCTGTGATTGGATGTTTTATAACTGTCACGTGTCTTGGGCTTCTACACGCAAATCACAGACGTATGGTGTTGCAGTAAGTAACTTAATTGTGATTTGTACAGTCAAACGAGAGACGTCACTTTACAAAGACATGCTGCCAATAACCATGAAGCACAAAAGTAGACATGTACGAAAACCACTGAAACAAACTGAGGCAAATTCATTTTCGCGAAATTTTCGTGGCCTTACCACTAGAACACGCCGGCCAACAGCATTGTTCGGCACATGCGAAAAAGCGAGGCGACCCCGAAGAGAATCGAAACTATATCCTCTTCGTGGGAAGCGAGCACCCTGACTGCTGCGTCAAATACAGCCACGAATGTTAAATGTGATATAGAAATATAATAAAAGGCGATGTACTTGCAGTGGCAATCCGATATGGGCTGCAATAAGGTAGGTAGAGAAATACGAAAGGCTGTAATTTTTTGAATTTAAATAAGTCAAAAGTAATGGAATTATTTCTGTATATTTTTTTATTATACTGAATGTACCAAACGGTGTTTACCTGAAAGAAGTAAATACAGTCAAATAATTGATAACATAGATAAACTGCTAATACTAATATCGATAAGGAGAAATAATTTTTACAGAAAAACAACGAAAACTTAAACTACTAATACGATGTTTTTTTACTATGATGACAAAAAACCCAGAATAAAAAATCTCAAAACTTGAGAAATGTATAGTATCACTACACGTTACCTCAATACATGAACATATGACTTGGCTGATAATCAAAATGAAAATAAACAATGTATGAAATCTTAATCCTCAATTTATCGTAGCGAGTGAACATTTTGAAAGCCCTACAAAAACGTCCACAACATTCTATATATTCTCTGTTTATTCTTGAGATTACAAACAAGCCTTCCGTCGGAATAAATAATTCGCATTGTTTGTATCAGTATGTTCTGATTTGTCGAAAATACGCGGTTGTACAAGTTTGCTTTTATTTTTGTTCTTTACTTGCATTTTTTATTTATGTTATCGCAATATCATTATTTACATGGATTGGAATACTGGATAATGTTAACTCCTTTACGATTTTATTGTCGATTTCGTAGGAAATTTGCTTGTAAGCAACAGAATAAATTGAGAAATATTTTCTGGCTTAAAAAAACATGAGACTGTTTGTTTCCAACGCTGGATCAATCAAATTACTTGTATGTACTTGTTTCATTTGTTGAAACATTTGAGTCCCTGCAGTATTAGTAATATATTTATATATATGGTTACTTAGTTTTTTAAAGAATGATTTAAATTAGTAGTAACATCAGTTTTGAGAAAAGTGTTTGATACTATATGTATATGTAACGTGATATCCCCGAGAAAATTAGCCGATCAACAGCGTCCTACGGCACCCTCCCCACATGCTAAAATTCGGTGACCTACCTCGCCTGGAATCGAACCCGGATCGCCTTGGATGGTCATGGCGGCCCCGCCACGTCTTCGTTCGCGTAATTGTATTATACCCACAATGTGGCAACATAGCACTGTAGTTGTACTCCTCAGACATCTTGTTTATATTACTACTATTGTTCTGACCTTGAAAACGCTGTAGTTAATTGCAATTCATATGATTGGGCGATATACGTCTGACACAATGTAGATGTCTGTAGACCAATAAGAGACATCAAATACTACAATATCGGTAGAGGTACGTCAATTTCGCGGACTCATCTGGCAGAAGACTTGATGGCTTAGTCCTGTACACGCTCTGGTTACAGTCGATTATTCATTGGCTCACAACAATACAAGCGATAGCTCTGAATCATTTCCTTATTTACTACTGGCTTGCAGTAGTCAAATGCGTTTCGTGACAGCCACCAGCTACTCACACACGTGATTATGAAGTATACATTTTTAGCGTTCAACCTGACCTGGAATGTATTTGCGAAATTGCCGTACCTCGAAATATCGGTATTATTATTGGCTCAGTCAAATAGGGTAAGAACTTCACGCCCAAGCGATAGCCAGTAATCTTGGTATTAGCTGAACGTGCGTTCAAACCCAGCAAACGGTCTAAGTTTTCCCGCGATGAACAATCACATCTAATTATGGGCGCAGGTTAAAATCCCGAGCAGTCCAAACATGACTCTACGCTTAATTTACTTAAGAAACGTACAGTACATAAAATAATACCTGGACGAGGGGCGCAAGAGGAGACTTATTCCGTGAAGTGTTGCACATTGTACACCTAAAATGTCCTATTATTAGAGGCACGGTTATTTCGCGTATTCATCTGGTAGCAGCTTAGACTTCTCAAACCTATACACACACTGGCTACAGTCGAATATGCATTGGCTTCTAACCTTACACGCATGTTATCACGTGAGCTCGCAACGATTTACTTCCTTATTTATTACTGGTTTGCAGTCGTCAAATGTGTATCAGAACAACTATCATCTTATCACAGTAATGACAGTGAAGTATACGTCATTGACGTTCAACCTCACCTAGAATCAATACGCGAAATACTCGTGCCTCTACCTATTATACAACATTTCGACACTTACTTTTCCGTCTCCGATTTAGCGTGGTGAGCTCATTGTGCGTTAGTTTCTGGATAACATATATGTACGTATGTCTTTCAGAAACGTTCGCGGCGCACGCAAAACAACTCACCAGAGGTTCATCGCTAAATTTTCTTGCTTCCCATCCCCCTTTATTTGTCAATCGTGGAAGTTTTTGTAGAACAATTTAAGGCCAATATTTCTGTCATATATTGTTGTTTTGTCTTTGGAGCAAGGAACAGGAGAGTTCTCTCTGGGAGACCGAGCGGAGTGTATGTAACGGCTGGAAGGCTACGAGACATACAAAGAACGACTACAATTTCGCCTTTCTGGGTCATTCCGAAGGAAGTTCATCTGAGTGAGCTGGATGCCCGAATTACCCGGTAGACATAAGGACTGGGGCCTGCCTACTACAGAAGATTGGTAAAGTTAATTTATCACCACCGTATTTTTTTTTATGTATCAAGACATGTTGGTTTACACACTGTGATCGCCTACTGGAAGTGCTGCAGTCTGGCTCAGCGACGGGGAATATCAAGTAGCTTAGGTCTTAGGGTTTCTGTAGCTAAATGTTATTTTTAATATTCCTCCCCAGTGTTTTTCCTTACTCCACCGCCATCTTGACTGAATTTTGCAGTATATTGTATATAACAATTTCGTATTCCTGCTTCAAATGTTTAACCATTAACGTAGGCTACCATCTAGTGAAAGTTCTGGAATGGTCATCTATGATTAAATGTTACGTGCACAACTATTATTTCCTGTCTATAGTAATGTTCAGTTCCTTTAATGTAGGATTCTAATGTCTTCTAGGAATACCTGGAACAGATCCACGCCATTTGGTTTGAACCCTGGGATAATTTTCTGTGGCAATGAATTAAATGAATTTCAATTTATGTTGGTGTAGATGTTGATTATTTCGAGTCACATGCAATCCATTTTAATTCTATGGAGGGTGGTAAGAAGGACTTAAGTCAAATTACTTCCCACTCAGACATGTGCTTTTCTTGCAGCATCTCATAATATATACATGTAACTTTACCCTTCTTGCCACCTTCAGTGTATAGCAAGAACAACTTGAGTGGCATTGTATTTTTATATGATTTGGTGCCTTCTTACAACCACGAAATAATTATTACTAGGGACCTGAAATATTCGCGTTTTGTTTTACGCACACGCTAGAATTCCATCAACTGTAAGTTCACGTCACTTTCGCAATTGGCCCTTGATTTATTTGGCATCGCCAGGAATCCTCTGAGCCAATATTAACAATATACCTTAACGTGCCTCATATGACTGTATCAGAGAGCAGCTAATAATCACCTGTTTTCTGCTTGAATTCACATATAATCTTGGAGGTTAGCCTACAGGTTAGTGAACCCGAGAATTTTTCCTGTCTCCAATAATTACATAATTTTACAAGGGAGTCTATTTAACACAAAAAAAACACCGTGCAGCTCTAACTGGGCCTGTTGTAGAGAGAAGAAATACTACAAGTAAACGATAGCCAATGTTGATACAAAACATTCAGTGTTACATCACGTTGGAGCCTAGCAAACAGTTAACTATTCCCGCGATTTTCCAGTGTCTCTAAATATTAGTATTGATTATTCTGCTTGAAACCATTGCTTCTATTAATATTTGCCTACAATGAAGAATGTCAAAAGTCAAAATTTTACTATTTGTAACTCATGGAGAAGAATGAGATAATTCACTGCTAGTAACATAATTTCACCATTTGTTTTAAAATGCAAATATATTTTCTTGACTGGTATTAATTCTATTTCGTTTAAGGATCTCATGGCCTCTATGCTCATGAAAGTACAGTGTAAAATAATAATTTCTTACCGCTGAAATTATTATTCAATTCACACGCTCTTGCAGCTACTGGGTTGAAAACATAATCATGTTTCATGATTGCGGGCCTTAGCAAATGGATAGCGATACCAGCTTTTCAGTTTTGGACCCAATCATGATATCACATTCGATATTTTGAAGTTAAGTATTCCGTAGTTTGATCAAAAATATTGTATTAGGTATGAGTTTGTGGGATAAGTGACGCTAATTATATAAAAAACAATTCAGTTTTTTGAGGACCAGTCTTTCTCTTTTTTTACCAGAGTTAAAATTAGACGACGTAAACTCTTGAGTTATTAAGCCGCAATTTTCAAGAATATTTAAAAATATCTACGCAATATTTTACGCTTGTATTGTTTTCAACATAACCTCAAATATAGATAAGGCCATAAAAATGCATTAATCAAGCGAAGGCAAATATTTATAAACAACGATAGCAGTGATTCATAAAAGGAATCACAGTTAGAGAAAGAACCAATGGTTCGATTCGACAATGAATGAACTGGCCAATGTGTGAGAATCTTGAATGCGACAAATCCCTTGTGATTGCTTTTGAGGAATAAAAAAAATATTATTTTTTTTTTATTAAGTTGTTGAAAAACTAACAAAACGTACTGTACACATAAGAGGGAAAAAAGAAGATTAAAACAATTTGTCATTCTTCAATGGGAGGGAAAAAAAACCTTAGGCGATTTATGCGTTCTCGTTGAACTGCGTAATTTGAATAACGACTTAGCGCTGCAGTTTCATTTCTTTGCGTCGAGTAATCCCGGTCATAATGGCTGGGAGAAAATACGCACGCACACAAGCGAGGGTAGTTAATCTTCGCTCTCAGTCGCCATGCATCTCCGCAGCAACGCCGTGTAGTTCACAGGTCGGCCGTGCACACTAGCGCCTTGACAAGGCCGATGTACTTCCTTCATAGGCGTGCCTAGACGTTTACATTAGACGGACTCAAACTGAACTTCAAAGAGTACGCTATTATACATCGGCACTTTCAATGTAAAACCTTGAATATTAATTGTATGAAGTTTAGCTCTTTTAAACCATCTATAAGTAGAGAAAAAGGTATATTGCGAAAATGCAGAAAAATTTGTAAAAAAACTTAATTGCAAGATATGTATTATATAGTAATGTCATGCAAAATTATGTCTTTTTCTTTCTGTGGAGGAAATTGATATAGCAGCCGTATATATTCGTTTCAGTTCCGAGAGGAAATGAGGAAAACTATTTAATTTCCTCCATACACACATACATATGTGTATACTAAATAACGAACTTTTCTACAGTGTCTTATAAATGACTACTTCAATCTCAGTAATTTAGTTTGGTAATGCTATGGGCCCATCATTGTTCAAATGTGCCATGACACTTTTCTTCTGCTTCTAGCCTCAGAAAATTTTACCATAATTAAAGAAATACTACAAAATATTAAAATGGAGCGGAAGATAATTGGAAAAGGCTGTTATCGAAAAATTCTAGAGTTAGTCGTTTTCGAGAAAATCAAATGTAAAATGTATGTAATTTCATAACGCCTGAAACATATGCAAGCATTGCAACTTCCTTGTAAAGCATGTAAAGGAATTAATAGGCGTGTTGCGAAAAATATTGTTGCAACGGATTTATCGTCTAATATTTGTTACATGGATGGTGTAAAAGTAGGATCACAGAACTGTAAATCAATTGCACTCTGTGGACAATAAAGCTGTACTAACAAAACAATCCACAAGTTTATAGCAACTTTCACCAAGTTTTACAAAATCGCACATCCAGGTACCCCTCTTGTAACTGAACGTAAATAACTTTAGACGAATGAGTGCGTCCTAAGCATTACACAAAGTAGGAACCCATGCAGTGATACAAAAATAATTTTGTTTGTAATATTAGAAAACGTGTCAGTTAGAATGTAGGCAGTGAAAAATGTATTGTTACTAGTAACAATGGGGTTACCTGGATATAAGATTTTGTAAAACTTGGTGAACATTGCCATAAACTTGTGTGGCTTTTATTTTCACTTTAGGGACAAATTGATAACACATTTTGACATCGTTTGTATGAGTTATCATCCTATGAAACTAACACACTCTGTCCTGACACACCGTATATACATACATACATACATACATACATACATACATACATACATACACACACATATGTGTGTGTGTGAGCAGCGTATAAGTAAATCAATTGCTTAAACTCCAGGTGATGATTCCTCATGAAAAGTGAAGCAGACATTATATAGGACACTTTCAAGAAAAGTGAATATTAAGGGCGGAGTAAGCCCTTGAAAATCGTATTTTGTCAAAATATCAACAACGGTTAGGAGTTAAATGACTATTCTATGGGTGGTGTTGCGTATTATTGAGATCTTGAACATTTTATAATTTCAGCTTTCTAACCATCCCATTTCATGAAAATAACAGGGGTTACCTCCCTTATATCGCATAAAATGACGTTGGCGTTACATATTGTGACCATTACATGTTGTCTATTCGGGCAGTACACTATAAGGAACAAAAAAGGTCCCTTGTCACAAATGTCTACAATGCACCGTTTACCAGAAAAATGGACACAACTGTTCTGTGCCTGGTACGTAGGCAAAAAGTGTTACGTCCGCTAAGAAATGGACTTGTGCCATGCTCGCAGGAAAATGCAACCCGTGATGCAGTTGTTGACATCATGTCACAAAACGCAGTTAAGGCTTAAAAACAAAAACATGCCTATGCACGACCCGGTAAAATTGTCAAAAAATTTAGTTAAACAAAATTTACAAAATGTTATTAATTTTGCCGACAAAAATCTGTGAACTAATAGAAAGAGAGAGAGGCGTATAATTAACAACGTATTTTATTTATTTATAATAACAGACCGTATGTTTACGTATACCTGATGACAATACCTATCTTAAAAACAATTTAGCGGCTCTACAATTAAGTTATATTTATATGATAATACACACTTCGTGAGAATATGATAGGGACGAAAGAAGAATAAAAGTGTAGTAACTTGACCACCACATTATTGTAGGTAGAATATGTTTTTCGTTGTTAATCGAATTGATTGCTCTTATTTCAAACAACGATATTGGAACCAGGGCACGTATACTAGTGTATTCACCTGGCCCACCATGTAGCACGCCTTTGCGACCTAACAAAAACCTCCTTCGATTCATAAGCACAAGCAGTTGCACGTTCGTATCACTTTCGCGATTGGCCCTTGACTTATTTGACACCTTCTTAAAGTCGCTGAACCAATAACAAAATATAGGTCATTCGGGATAAAGTGAGCACTAAAAATCTAACCTTTAAAAAATGTCACTAGCAATTCCTGCGTACAGTTCAACATTAACTACAGTTGCTTTACTGATTGTATGGTTGGCAGCGAAATTACGCAATATAGTTCCGTGTATTTTCTTATTAAAATACAACATTATTGAAATAAAAGCAACCAAAATCGACATTATTGTATTTTATATAATTAATAACACCTTTATTAACAAACTTTATGGATTTATTCTAACTATACAATTTATCATAGACGCGCATACATCAAGTGACGTGTCCAGAGAGGATAGAAATGTCCCTTCGTTAGCCGTTACGCGCGGAAAGATACGTTTTAGCTGCAAATAGAACTTTAGCAGGGCTTTTTTTAGTGCTCACTTTATCCCGAACAGCCTATACAACAAAACACAAGCTCATTTTTACCGTGGAAGCGAGCAGGTGTTGTCTGCTTGAACACACAAAGATATTCTTGAAGGCTAGCCTACATGTCAGTGAACTCACGTATCTATTCATAGTACCGAATTTTCGGCATTTTAAACTATTGTAAATTAGCCTAAACAAATTTATACTAACCTAAACTAAATTGCCACAAAGGATGGATACAGAATGAAAAGGCCTGCGCAGGAAATTGCAGTAACAGTATTCCTAAAGGTCGGAAAAATTCACGTTTTATTTAAGGCAAGCTAAAATTAAAAAAAAACTGTAAGTTCGTGTCGGTTTCGCGACTGACCTTGACACATTTGACACTCTGGAGGGCGCTGAGCCAATGGTATAGAAGCAACTTAAAGTGGAGCGGCTGTTAGGGTGAAGGAACCTACGGAAGCAGTAAGGGCTGGACATAACACCTCCCCTTGGCCTCTAGGCGCTAATAGCTGAACTGTCTTCTCGCCGACAATTCACATGTATGAGACTTGCAGTGATCACCTTATTACTTTATGACGTATTATTGCAGGTGATGTTTTATCCCGGGGAAACTTTACTGTTGGGTGGATTTCAACACACGTTCAGCCCAGCAGAAGATTACTGCCCTTAGATTGTACTTGTAACTGTTGCCTTATTTGACTGAGCCAATAACAATCCATTTATTGTAATAGTTGATGATTGTTATTGGTCTGCAAGCAGCTACATTGTGTCAGACGTATGAAACCCAATCATACATGTTGCAAGAAACTATAGTGTTTTCAAATTACATTCGCGATATACAATCGTTAGAGAAGATGGTACGTGGCGAAAATTGTTTGGGTCTAACATATCCTTAAAAACACCGTAGTTTCTTGCAACATGTATGATTGTTAGTGGTACGTAAACTTCGCATATACATTCCAGGTCAGGTTGAACGCCAATTATGTATACTTCATTGCCACGGCTGTGACTCGCTGGAGGCTGTTATGAAACGCATTTTACTACTGCAAGCCAGTAGTAAATAAAGAAATATTATGAAGTGCTATCGCTTGCTACCTGCTTGTACGGTTATAAGCCATTAGATAATCGATTGTGGCCAGTGGGTGTATAGCACTGACAAATCTAGGCTGCTGCCAGATGAATCCGCGAAATTGACGTATCTCTAATGATTGTGTGTTATACGTCTGACACAACGTAGCTATCTGCAGAACAGAAATAGCTATCAAATATTACAATAGCAGAATTCTTTTAGGTTTAGTCAAAACTCCCATTTTTGCCATTTTCGGTCGCTTTAACGAGAAGTGGTTGACTTGAAATATATACACACGTGTAACGCTGTTTAAATGCTGTTTCTAAGCAGATGTCACATATGTGCGATGAGCGGTTTTCTAATAATATGGTAACGGTTGAAGCTCTGCACACCGCTCAGCAGCCTGGGCAGGCAGTCGCCTTAATACAAGCCCAA
This sequence comes from Medauroidea extradentata, assembly GCA_003012365.1. Taxonomy (NCBI): domain Eukaryota; kingdom Metazoa; phylum Arthropoda; class Insecta; order Phasmatodea; family Phasmatidae; genus Medauroidea; species Medauroidea extradentata. The sequence continues at coordinate 14,596 of PNEQ01039789.1, read as the reverse complement.
CCATACAACTTTGCTAGCGATATATCATTGAGTAGCTTCTGCTTGAGTACACAGATGTCCTTGTCGGCTAGCCTGCAGTACCGTGAAACCGCGTATTTTCCCGGTCTTCAAGTAAAATAATACTATAGTAGGCAGTTATATTGGCTTCTCACAGCGCTTCGGTGCGGGGAAAGTGGGGCAGGGGAAGAAGAGGAGATAAGGTGGCGACACACAGTCGACAGCCATGTAGTAACTGTAAGGAAAATATCGTCCCTCAGCGTATACCCGAAAATGTAAGGTGAAGGTGGTAGCCTGCAGAGGCGCGGAAAGGAGATGCACAGCAGAGAGCGGGAAGTAATAAAAACCGTTATTCAGTGTTGTGATGAAGAAACGACAAGTAAATATTTGAGCCTCTAAGAGAGCAACCAGCAAGAGATTCAAAGTACGCAGGTGTGAGTGAAAGAGCTGTAGTCAGAATTCGTAAAGTCAGCAAAGAACTACCTTGTTAGCCACTAAGCATTTCAGGAAAAAACAGATACTGGAAATGTCAATAAAAATGATTGAATAAACTGTTATTTAGTTTATTGCGGAACTGAAGGATATTATCATCAACGACATTCAGTATCTATGAGGGTGAATGAGATAAATATCGCGAAGAGCCGGAATGCAAGGGTGGGGAAAATGGGAATACCCGCCGAACTGCGACATCGTATGACACGATACTATATGCATAAATCTGGACGTCAAACACCAAGGCTAGAACTCGGATCGTCTAGGTGCAAGGCAAGCGCTCGGCCGTCGCAGCTTCTTATGTAGTTAAGAATTTTGGAGTTCTGTTTTTCAGGAGAAATGTATAATTTATTGTTCAAATATAGTTAACATGTTTCGCACCATTGTCGAATTAAAAAATAAAACTTAACAACAAATTTTCCTACGTCTATATTGACATTAAGAAAAACCTTTGTTAGCAGCTGACATAACCTGGTTGGAAAAAACGTTTTTTTTTTGTATTTATTTATTTATCAATTTATTTGTGCGTGCTACCACATTCAATGCTAAGCAAAAACCTTTCAGTGGGAGAACCCATATAAAGTCTGTAATAACTTCAAGTAAAATTATGATAGCGTAGACGGTTTCAAATACTTGTTTTGCATTCAGTGGATATATTCTTTACCCTATTTCACCTTATAAAGTCAGATTCATTAAAAATTTTGGAACATACGTTATGTTAGCACTTCTTTTCGCAGTTTTGTACATAGTTAAAAACCCGGGTTTAAAACCTGTATCAAGGGTTCAATACATTTGCAATTTGGCCAAAATTGTGTTATAAAACGCTATAATAACAAACTTGTTTAAAAAACAGTAACGTTTCAATTGTAAATAATTTTGATTTTTGAAGTTCGTTTTACAGTGTTACGTTAAAAACACGCCGTTAACGTGAAATAAAAAAATTGGTTAGTTCTTATAAAGTTTAAAAACATTTTGCCAATGTTAAAATTTATTTTTTTTTCAAATATATTGAGTTTATTATTATTTTTTTTTTTTTCAAAGAAACAACATTATTTTTCATTCGCAATTAATACACTGCATTTACTATATTTTACGTGTTCACCTCTGCGTTATGGTTTAGTCGACAAAATAAATCTAATTGAATTATGTTAAGTAAGTTAGTTTAAACTACGTGTCTTCATTATTACAAGCTTTTGTGTAACTTGCAATGTTCGTATGTAAGTTGACCGTTCCAAAATTTGCAAACCATTTTTCAACAATTTGTTGGTATCTGATTGAGCTTAAATTTGGCAAACTTAGCTGGGGGGGGGGGGATGACATGAAATGAGTTTGGAACAGCGCCGGAATGAAGGGGCAGGGGAAACGGGAGATCCCCGAGAAAACCCGCCAACCAGCGGCATCGTCCGGCACGATTCCCACATGCGAAAATTCGGGGACCGACTCCACCGGGAATCGAACCCGGATCGCCTTGGTAGGAGAGGCGAGAGGTCTGACCATTCGGCCACCGCGGCCCCTTATGTTGGTATGACTTGTATAAAGTAGTCCGACAAACCAATAAATAAGTTCCAGAGATACGAGACTAAAAGGAGAAATAAAAATTAAAGTAAAAAATAAGTTTGTTTTAAAAAAAATTTAACTAAAAAGTAAAAAAAAAAAAAGTTAAGTTACATTTGTCATATATGTACCGGTATATGATAAGTGTATTGTAGGTTCAGAACAACCACTCTCTTGGTAACGCCTCATTATAATGTATGCGCACGTAGATAGCTAAGTTCTAGGACCGTGTGTGTGTGTGTGTGTGTGTATATATATATATATATATATATATATATATATATATATATAGTATTTTGAAAAGATAATTTATTTTATACTTCTCTATCTACGTACGCGTATATAATGACGAATTACCTAGAGACGTGTTATTCTGAACCTAGAATATACCTGTAAAACGTTTTTTTTTTTTAAGTTTATAATTTTAAATTTTTAAAAATAAAAAGCTTGTTATTAATTTTTTTAAGTTGTACGTTTTATGCGTGGTATTGCGTGCTGCAGGCCTTTTCCATAGCCAAGTATTATTACGAACATACACATTGTAGGCTACTTCTATTTTACAGTGCCCTTTGATGTAGAATTAAAGAAATATCTTGATGAAGTGTGTCTTAGCAGATACTGTAGGCGTAGTGATATTGTCAATTAGTATGATTTATATTCTGTGACTATTATTCTGTGGTAGGATAAATATATTTTATTTTCAGGTTTGCCTTAATACAACATCACTTCCGTTAATTTTGGTTGACTGAATAGTTTTTTTTTTTTTTTTTTTTTTTTTTTTTTTTTTTTTTTTTTTTTTTTTTTTTTTTTTTTTTTTTTTTTTTTTTTTTTTTTTTTTTTTTTTTTTTTTTT
>PNEQ01039789.1:0-11601 GCA_003012365.1 Medauroidea extradentata | reverse complement strand
GGATAGTAGGATATCAGTTTCTCTTAGCGCTCCTGTCCTGATAACAGCACTAGGGAACTCAGAGGCCAACTTAGCTACCTACTATAGTACAGTGTCGAACATTGCCCGTGACGCCACCGTCACCATCGTGCTGGCCAATCAGGGCAGGCAGCGCGGTGTGGCGCGGTCGATGTTAGGGTAGCACGCATAGACACGCGGGACAGGCCCTCATAACTGCATGGCACTCTACTACACGTTAACAAAGGTCAATGTTAAAAGTTGGCCACAGGGACAATCCCTGCCACTTGAGCGCTAGTAATGGTAATGGGGACAATTTGACCAATCACAGCACTTACCTGAATTTTAAGTTAATGTATTAAAACGCAAAATAGGTTTATTTTCACTTTAAAATTAAGTAAAATGATTTCTGTCATCTCCAAGACGGTTTAAATTTAATTTTTCTACAGTTTCGTACAGTGATCTGACACTAGATAGGACCTACGATCTCCTTATTGAGCACTAACGATTGTTCGTTACCAACATTGGTATGACTCCGAAAAATACAACAAAATAGATTGAAATCACTTTTTCGGTAATATTTACTCAATTCATGTGCACGATTGTGTTAGTTGCACACATTTAAGATTAAATTATAAGGATTATAAGATAACAAACAGTTTCCGTTTAAACATGTAATACTAATACGATAAAACATTTTGCTCCATGCGGTTTGTGAGCCTGGTCGTTTCGATTCTATTATATTTGTCCGTTACCACTTGTTGGTTGTGTGAAATGCTGTGTTTTCTAGTATATAATTACTAAAACATGTTATTTGAAGGCGAGTTTTTAGTGTTTTATATACTTAGATATTCACTTATTGCTTCGTAAGTGTGCAGTATTGGATTTATAATACGAATAATCTGTGTAATAAAATGTTGAATGCCTTGTTGCGAATACCTTAACCAAAACATTTCCCACAAAATTATTTTTACAAACTCATGCCACTTTTGATGCGAACAAATAAATTTCATAAATATACTTTTACATACACGAACATATCTCAAGAAGAGTTTAAATCATGCATTATAAAATATTTTAAACGACAACATGACGCTGTTAACGGCGGTAATTTGTAGGGACAAAACAAAAATTCTTTTGAAAATTCAATTTACTGAATATAGTCATAAATAAAGGAAATAGACAATTATACAAACAGAAAAAACTATAAAATATTGTTTTCTAGGCATTATATGATAAAACTTCAAAAAGTAGCCTACATAATATAGCTCCTCGTACGATTTCGAGCTGCGTGGTTGGCAACATATAATCGTTAGTGAGGCCAAAACGGCCCTGAAAATAAGACGCGAGGCTTAACCTGGGAGTGCCAACTCTGTCCTTTATATGCTCCTTGGTTTCATATTTTCTGGTCCTTTTGTGATGGAAGCGAAAATAGCGGCAGAAACAAATTTTCCCTGTGCCAAAGTCACCCATAAGAAAACACATTTTCTCTCTAACGTGTAGTAGAATTAACCTTAACTGGGATATGAAAAATCTAATTATCGACCGAAGTTCTCCTCAGACGAACTACTTATGCAACGGAAAATTAATGTTAGAATGAAATAACAGCCAAATGAAATTATGCATATACTCTAACGTAGGTTAGTAACAAATAGATTTATTTAGTATGTTGAAAAATAAAAACTAATAATGCAAATTATCTTATGAACACAGCAATTCTGAAATGTCTCCCTCCATAATTTATTATGAGTGTTCTGAAATTATTATGGAAGGAAAATGGGGGTAGTACTTAGAAAAACAATTTTATATTTACATGATTCTTCCCAAATTTTTTCGCGCCAAACGCAGCCACATAAAGTAATAATTCCGTGCGTATTTTAATTTTCAAGTTATTGAGCTTTAAAAATGCCATATTTTCAAACGCCACCATAAACATTGAAAACGCGTTCTTATTGGCTAATATACATGACGAAATTGGACAGGTTGTATTCGCTTGCCGCCCGCCCGCAAAGGCATTATGTTTTGTAATCTTACACTGACTTAAAAAACTGGGTAAATTTAATGGACCCGGTCACAAAAGCTAACTCGTAAAATTTGCTCGTTTTCAATGCATGCACCGTTACAGTTGAAGATTTTCTTAGTTAATAACGAAGATATCGCTGGTACTGAGTGAGTTGAGAGGAGTCAAGCCAGCAAGGTAGCTCTCGCACATAGAGAAGTTTTAGTGGTAGGTTTGAGTTTTCGTCAATTTAATTCAAATTCCGGAGTGATGGTAACTTAAAACGAATCCATTTTATTGTGTCAAATCCTCTCAAGAATAATAAATTGTGTTTTAAAGTCAACTGTATATAGGTCGCATGCAACCAAAAAATAACCTGCCGAGCTAACAGTTTGAATGCGTTTAAGCAAACCTGCTGACTTTTACAGACTGGTGATCCAGCCTTTCGATTGCGCGAGTTGGGAAAATAATATGTCGCATTAATTTATCTATTACAAATAAATTTATCTTCCCAATTTTTATTATTACGTTACGTGTAAACAACTGCAAAACCTACCGTAACAGTATTGCCATATATTGACACGTTTCTCAAAATCCCGCCCACCTCTCAAATTATCGGCCAATGACTGGTGCCTTAAACTCGCCTATTAGCCCAGCGGTTGTCTGGCGGGGCGGCCACGCAGTGGAACAGCAAAAACACAATTAACTGAACAGTTGTCGAGATTCGGTCGCAACTTGTTAACTTAAAAGAACTTATTTATTTCATGCTTATCGTGTCATACGGTACGCAATACGCAGAAATAACCATTGCATACATAGATTATACTTTTGTCGCTAATAACAGGCTGTTTCAGGTTACGTTTTCTTGGAAACCGTGCAGTCCGTCTCGTATTGCCACACGGCGTTGTTGTAAATGTTGTTTTTGAAGTAAATTTAATCGTAGTGCTGCTCAAAGGAGCAACTATAGACACAACTATTCGCAGTTCCATCCGTACCATTTCTTACCACATACAACAGGATTTAATGCGATTTCACGACCTAAACGTAAGTTGCTGTAGAGTTAAGAATAAACAAACATGCAATAACAAGTCCAATGACGTCACAGGGAGATCAACATGGCGGTATCTGTTTATATTGAGCTAAAATAAGCACTCTCTATTTGCGTTTTTCTCGGGTTATACGGGCGCAAATAAAGAAAGTATGGTACCGTCATTAATTAAATTAAACCTACTTTTAAATAAAAATAAAATTAAAAAATAGGTAACTCCCCCATTGTTGCCACTTATAGTGTCCTCGGCAAAAAAAAAAGGTCTGGTTGTTTAACGAGGATAGGCACCCGTCATTTCCGAGTTCTTAATATTTCGCTGGAAGTTCTATACAAATAGATGTATCTACATTTTCTGTCTAACAAGCACAGATATTACTTTCTTAAATTATGACTAGTAACCTTCCGGAGGAAGGAAGTATATTTTTTATTTCTATGGTTGGTCACAAATGTAGTATAAGCACTAGTAGTCAAGCAATACCAATTGTGTACAATGTACAGAGCTATTTCACGTGCCTCGTCGATGTATAAAACACAATAGATAATTTACAGGCCAAATTAAAAGCAGTAGATCCATTATTTCAAAATGGCGAGTAGTGAACAACCTTAACATTGGAGTTAGTACTCTCGAATTTTACGCTCCGAGTTAGGGCTCAGAATTGTAACGCTCCCAGAACACGGACGCAATACTAGTGAGCGGACATTTTGTACTGAACGGCACGTACTTTACAATCGCTATACACTACATACGACATGGTAGTGTATTGTAAACGAAAATAACTTAGCCGACTGCTTCTGTGTAGGCTTAGCAGATTTCTTCATATTTATATGGCCTCATGGAACGAAAACATCTTAATTAATTTTAAGTTTATGTATAGTTAGATGCACGAGTATTTGGCTGGTTTATTGTAGGACAGGCTGGACGTCAAGAACGTTTTCTTCCCTTTCACTTCTGTTATTGGACGACATATTTTTGTACTTTTCATTTCACGATTGGAAGCCAATAATAAAGAAGGCCATAATTCGTGGGTATACCACGTAAAACCCGCTGGTTAGCACCCACTGGATAGTCGATTGCAGCCATTGCAGTAGTGAAACAAGCTCTTCAATTTAGGGAGGGGCAGGTGATTGACTCCCCCTCCCCTTTCTCCAGTTTTTTCAAGTACGAAACTTTAAATCTTCACAAATGTTAATTTCATTTTACAAAATCTAGAAACAAAGATATATACAACAATATTTGACCAACAGGCCTACTTTACACAGACGTTTCCTCAAAAATAAAATAATACAACATTTGGGCGCCCATTCACTATTATATTCGGCGCCCTTTCCAACATTTAGGGGGGGGGGGCAACGTATACCCTGCCCCCCTCCCTCAGTTGAAATTACTCTGCTGGGCCAGTACGTGTACAGTACTGAGAAATCTAGGCTGATGAATGTTGATCAACTAAATACTCGAGTCTAATGTCTTGTGTATCCCTCTGTTAGAGCATCAGTCCCGAAACTCTGTTGTCGTGGCATTGAGTTGGTGGACGAGTGATATTATTTTCCTTCGAGCATAAATTACCCATTTTTCTTATTCAGACGAAACTTTGTCAAACCGTGCATTAATTACAATTGAAAGAAAATGTCGAATCCATTTGATTACAGTATCGGAAGACAAGATTGTTTTACTGTGGTTGTGGTTTCCATCGAATTCCGTTGCCACACGATTTAAGTTCGTTCACGACACTAGCATAGAAACGCTTGTTTCCTTGGCTTTCACATGATACGTCTGTAGTTTTAAGTTGGCAAGTTTGAATCATTACTGTTACACAACTAAGTCGTTTATTCATAACTTTTCTGCCTCAATAACTGACGAAGTCCTAAATTAGAACATAGTTCCTTTATAATTTATAATAAAACACATGCAACTAAAAATAAAATTTTTCGTATACAAGTGATCCTTAAACATATAAAATAAATTTACAAATATTAAGACACGCGTATTTTATCAGGGAGTGTTTATAGACGTTCTACTGTTCACTAATGTTATTTACTTTTGAAATATATTGGAATTTTGAATAGAAATATGACTCATAACTCAACTTACTCTACAACTATTTAATTTTGGATACATGTCGAATCAGTTGTTATGTTTGTCAAGTTTGCTTTTTCGTACAGCAATTGAAACGAAAAGAAAAACAGTACGTTCAATAGCAAAGAATGTTTTCCTCTATACTCTGTACTCTGTACTATAACATTTAATACTCTGTTCGCGCTATACGAAGCACTTTAAAGTGAATTCTCGTAGCTCACTGCTACGAAAAACGCCCTTACAGCAAACAAATGCCTTTAAAGTAATCTAGGAATTTATATAAAACACATATACATAGGTACACATTAATAAAGCTGTATTTTAAAAAAGTAATTGCACTTAACTAAAGGGATGTCGTTTTTGCTGTCGTAACTATAGTGTAAATTTGAAACACCATGTGTGCATTTAATTAATTATGAATTTTTAATATTTACGTAACTTATAACATAATTAATGAAATGTATTCACAGGGAGCGATTTAAATTAATTGAAAACATTACTATGTTAGTAATGTAGTATTGAGTAGTGTTATACTGATTTGTAATGAGCAGGGCTTGTGATATTTGGTGAAAAGGATTATGCAACATTTTGTATCAATGCACAACGCTCACATCTGCACCTGTACTTCGTGGCTATTGGCAGAGGTGCAGAGGTGTCGTTCATTTGACTGTGCCAATGAGAACAAGGTTACGGTGACACCACGCGTCTGTGGTTGGCGGGAAAATCCCCAACACGTTGCCAGTTAAAAAACAGCCATGAGGTATTGAAACAAAATGTTGCATAATTCTTTTCACCAAAAATCACCAGCTATAGTAAGTAGGTAATTTGACTAAATTAAGGATCGTGTATACATGTTGCTAGCAATATTATGGTAATTAAGTAATACAGAACTAAACTATTTTACTTATTACTTACTTTCTTAACCCTCCTATATATTTGTGTGATAAACGTACAATTAATAACGTTTACAGTGTGCTGAAGGAAAAACGTTGCTTTCGGATGAAACAGTATCAAATAACGTACTACCTCGCGTTTTTCTTATGACTTCGCTATAGAGTTGTACAATATTCACAGTAATCACATTGAATTCATTTTGAAAAACTAGTAAATAAATGATTTCGTGTGTTTATAACATTGAGTAGCGACTTTCATTCTCCTTGTACGATGATGTAGGGCGTACATAGCTGCTCACTCGGCCGTGTAGTTCGGAGACCTTGTATATCACCTTCCTTCACCTCGCCTCGTCTCGCTACACATCACCTGCGCAGGTATTTCCCCTGCCCTTAATGGATCTTCCTGATTTGATTTCTGTGAACCGTGAAAATACCTCCGCCAAATACTAATCTCGTGCATGGCTGGTTAAAACAATTAATAGGTGCCTCTTACCTAGCTACCTTTCAAATTACTCGTAGACTATCTTCAACGTAGATAACTGCGTCGATGTTAATTTTAATACTTATAAAAAATTATTATCTTGCTAAACTCACTTCAAACTTATCCTGCTACCTAAAACATAGCTTTGCGAATACTTTTCACCGCTAATGTTGTGTTCTGGATGTTACAAGAGTCAAGAAAATTTGGCCAGTACACACGACTTGTGGGTGTAGTGCATTTATATTTTGATACAGACAAATAAATACGAAACCTTAGCAAACGCAGTTACTTTCCGTTCCCAAAAAGTCCCAAACAATCGTGTGTCACTATTTTCCTCTATTGGTTATAATAAACCTGCTATACGAAACGACCGCCTATGTTTGGCAAACATTTGTTACCCAAACTTTTGAGATGTATTTTCGTCAAAATATAACATTTCCGGCGTGGTTTGCCAACTGAGTACGCACGCTTAAATCTTCTTATTTTTGTACCGTTTACGTGGCTTTAAAGCAATTATAAAAATATTTTTATATAAAGTTGGTATGTTTAAAATAGGAGTGGAGGTGTTCCTTTCTTCTCTGAAGATGGCGTTGTAGTTATCAGAAAATTGGCTGTCGGAGAAGTGGCCTCTTTGGTGTCGTAGAAATAGTTTGTAGGAGAAGTGACGGCCCCTTACATTTCGGCGATACTGTTTGTAATACCTTCAACAGTTTTCTAAATGCGTATAGTAAAGTCTCTTTTCTACGCAATTCCGGAGATAACAAGTTACACAACGCCGGAAGCCAATATGTTGCTGTAGATAATGGTTCCCGATATCAGCCTCATGGTGGTATTAAGTTGTCTATCAACAAGCTTTGAATGGCAATTATGGACCCATATCGAGGCACAATATTCGGCCACAGAGAATACTAGAGTAATCGATGAAATTGCGAAGTGTTTCAGCAGTTGCTCCACAAATAGTTTCTAAATGTACGTTATTTCGAGTTTAAATTTTCGCTGCTGTATTATCAACGTGTTTAGCACACGTAAGGGGACTGTCTAGTGTTAGTGGGTGTTTATTAAGATTTAGGATAACATCTTCAAGCTGCATACTTATTCTTACATCTGCCGGTAGACTTCGGTTTTAGATTAATTAGGTTTACGTCTCCATCTCTTGAAGTACGTTTGCAATACAGTTTAGATCGTTGTTGAGAACTTCTATGGCAGAAAGAAATTCGTATCTGATTTCCAAGGCTGTATCATCCTCGTAAGAGATCTTATTTAGCAGGTTGAAGGGTGAAAATATTGAGCCTTGTGGTGTTTCATTATTGATATAGTAGTGGTGTCGCTCAAATGTTCATCAATTATGACATAACACATCTGTTACTGAGCATATTCTGTATTATACGTGCCGTTGTATGACAGAGTATAATTCTTAGCACCTTATAGATCACCCCTCACCCCTCCAGACCGTGGCACACGCTGAAGTGAGGTTCAGGAATACCACTACATGTTTTCAGGTACTGTTGAACACTGGCTTCTATGAAGACGTTTGTGCCAGAACCTGGCCACAGCAGCTACGCACTGGTTTGCGTCCTGCTTGTTCTAGTGGAAGGTGTTTCATGATGGCATCCAAGATTATGTTATGTAAGAGGCGATCAAAAAGATTATACGTACAGCTAAGAAATTGTTTTGGCCTGTAGCTTTGAGGTTGACTGGATATCTTCTTTGTTTTAACAGAACGGTAATTTTCGACTTTCTTGAATTATTTGGGGAGATAACCAGGTGACATTACATCAGAGAAGAAATGTGTGAGCCACTTTATTGTGTTATTTCCGGCATGAGCAAGGAATTCCAAGTGACTACCATCAAAAACAGGGGATTTGCCTTTTTTCATGTTTTATGTTGTTTTGACGACTTCTTCTACTGAGAACGGCCTGGAGAAGTTAGGCTCGTTTGGAGAATGTCTTCTGAGTGTCCTTAGTTCTGTTGAAATTCCAGACTTACCAACCAGACCATGAAGAGTTCCCACAACTAAACTGCAGACGTCTAAAATCCCGAAAACCGTCCCTACGTCTGACTAAATAACTTCAAACGACTGTTACAAATCAAGAGATCAACGGATGCATGACTGGAACCAAAAAACAAGCGAACCGCTACAACAATGTTTCCAGAACTGTAACCTCAACATTCCGGGAACTAAATTGAACGGACAGTGGACGACACTAAACCGGGTGCGCACTGGGCTAGGAAAGTGCGCAGATTACTAAATAAATTAGAATTTGGAGGGGCCGTACAAAAACATTTCAGGACTGTCTAAAAAAATTTCAGAAATTTTGAATTTTTGCCTCTTTTATCGATTTTTTTAATACAAAACTGTTTTGTAATGGATTTTAAAACATGTCAAGCAGTAGTCCGTTTCAGTGGGATTTTTTTTTTTTTTTCAATTTATTTATATTCGTTGGTTTTTGCGGCTTATAAGAACTAAAAACGTGCAAGTTTTGTCTTTGAAGTGCCATTGTGGGTGAACTTGTTGAGCTAAATCTTTTCGTAAGAGGAAAATGTACCCCCAAGTATTGTCTTCAAAACTAAGATTATTTCATGCAAATATCAAATTATGATTTCCCCACCCCCAGGACGCCCTTAATGTATGGCAAAATGACATTATTCTGTATAACTTCTTTTTACCTCTATTTGCTTTTGTAGTGCCCTCTAAAATAGCTCGAAAATGACACGCACTTAAGTACGTGTAGCGCGTATCTACTAACAGAGAGATGTTTGTATCCTAATATGACATATTTTTTAACGTTTCAAACACACACTACGTCATCGCAAGTTTGTTATTATATTTAAGGTTCCCGGCATGATTGTGACTTATTTTACGACTGACGCTATGTCAAAAGAGTACCAGTTTCTTGGTACAATTTCCAGTATTCAAGTATGTACCAATATACTCTTACATGCGAGAATACCAAGAAATTAAGTCGGACAGTTATTTAATTCGCAAAAAGAAAACAATATATTCATTCGTTCCACGGTCAGTTTTTTAAGACATTGAATCTTACGCCAGATATACGACACTGCGAACGGCTTTCTCGCGTATCCATATACCGTATCAGTTCGTTCCTTCTAGGATTCTTTAGTAGTTTACGAAAAGTCACTCGATTCGTTCAAAAAGTGAACAGAACCAGATGAATTATAACAGTCTGGCCTAGCTATGATCACAAAGTACCCTGGTAAAGTCACTCAGAAGCAGGTAACTTATCGTGAAGTTCTCTTGCTCTGCTTCGTTCTGTTTTTCCCGCATCGCTACTCGCTGATGTAGATTGTTTACGTGTTTAACTGACTTCACAAGGTCATACGAAGTGTTTAAACGTGAACAGTGAAAACGTGTTGCGTATTTTTCGAAATGTAGAATAGAGTGTCTACGTATTTTAAAAAACTGTGCTAATGACTTAAAAATTGTAAACAGCATAAAATTAGGTTAAAGCTGCAGGAAATACGGTTTATTTGTGCAGTGAGTGCTATCGACATGCACTTGTGATGATGGACCTAATGACATTTCCAAAACAAAGAGACAAATTTGTCGAGTGGAGTACCAAATTTCCACTATGGCTGTACCATAACTTCCGTATCTCTACCGATGGTCATGGTTCGATAATCGTGAGTACTGAAACAGAGCACACTTGTACTGTAATATTAAATGAAATTAATATGTTTTTTTTTCTCGAATTTTATAGCATGTTGGCAACATGTACGAAGTTTTCACGCTGTATTGAATTTATTACTCTTGCGTTGTAGTTTTTCGTTGTACTCGCTGTTTGCAGTTTCGCCGGTTGGAACAATGTAAATGTAAATCAATTAGCTACTCGCGTGGCGTTATGACTCTATACCACGCGTTATACTTTAGAAAAGAGTAAACGTAGTTTAGTAAGGCTAAAGTTAATTTTATTAGAGGTCAGGAAGACCAAGCTTATTAGTCTGATAAGGGTCAACTCCCATCTCTAGTAGCGTTGGTATCGATTACTGGTCAACTTTTTGCTAACGGTTTGCGGAGATGACTTCGTTATTTGGCAATGTTCGGATTTACACACGAAGTTATGGCCACAGACACCAGCATAAAGTTGACCCCGTGTTGATACTAATCCTACTAGCTGTGGAAACTGTCCCTTGCAAATCACGTATACAAAAATTTATATTATCTCCCTAACAAGTAGAATAATAATTTCAGTAACATTTAAGAGGGAATGTTACATAATTTAGTTCTTAAAGCAATAGTTTAAAATATATACGTTTCTCGGAAGAAATTTGGAAAAAAAAATAGCAATCCTATACAGTACTTCTGGCAACTTTCCGAGTAAAATTTTTTGCAGGTAACGTATTTCTGAAGAACAATCTCTGACATTGAAATCTTGTACATTAAATTGCGGCGCACGATGTCACGCTTAACAAATTCATCAGTCTGGGAGAGTGTTCGCTCATAAAGTCAGCAAAGTATCACTATTTAAGATTTCTGTTTTGTAGTTTTTCTTTACTGACTTAATGAACGTACAGTTAACAATTGCTGTTTTTAGTGTTTAGTTACCTACCACACACTCTTAAGGGGCCCGCCTCGTTGCCATAAAATCACACTGCAGCGTGTTTGAAGAAAAAATTTTACACCGAAACTAATACACGTGTGTTCACGCCGTTTCTCTACGAAAAGAACACACACTTCAGACGACTGCCCTTAAGTGCAGTAGTGGCCGGTGTTAAAGTTCACAGGTGCACGTGCACACCCAGTTTTCTACAGAACATTTCTTTATTTTTTAATGTTTTAAAAAGTTTCTGTTTATCTACTATTACCAATGGCATCTAAACGCAGATACTCATGTTGTGTTCTTAACATCTTTTACGAACGTATGTTTTATTTTTCCGTTTGCTGCGATATCGCAACGCTGTAGTGTTCAACGCGGATCTGTGCACGAGACTTGCTGTTCTGGCTGCTGGCTTCGGCTCTCTTGCGCATGCGCACGAACGAATTGCGTCATCCCTTATGGAACTTTTAACACTGGACAAGAGCACGGCATTGGCGTGCTCTCGTGGTCCTGGTCATGGTGTCCGTAGCACATAGAGTTCAAACTTTGAGCA
>PNEQ01039786.1:0-69999 GCA_003012365.1 Medauroidea extradentata | reverse complement strand
GATACACAATTACTGATATCTTTTCCAGTCGAAGAAACTTCCCAAGCCATAGACAGAATTAATGATGATTTAAACCGACTACATTATTGGTGCATTGAAAACGGACTTAAGCTAAATGCTGGGAAATGTAAGTACATGACAATAGGGACACCAAAAAATCTTAACAAAATTAGTCTTCCCATCGAAATTACTATAAATCACATCCCTGTCTCGCCCTGTCATCATTATCGGAACCTAGGGATACTATTTGATGAAAACCTCACATGGCACAAACATGTTTCCGCCTGTATTCAAACCGGCTACTACAGGCTCAGACACTTATACAAATTCAAAAAGATCTTGCCAAAACAACTTAAGTTAAAAATCTGTGACTCCCTTGTACTTTCACTTTTTCATTATTGCGCTGGGTTGTTTGTTTGCTTGGATAAAACGCAACAGTACAGAATACAAAAGCTCCAAAACGCATGTGTAAGATATATATATATTGTATAAAATAATTAATCACATCAGCGAACCTTAATCAAGGACAAATTGGCTCAATATGTACAATAGATGCAAATTTCACTTCGTTACACAACTAAAAAATATTAAACGTAACAAGCTACCGACTTATTTGTACATCAAAATCAATGAACAATCTTTAACACACAGATATAACACCAGACACAAAAATAACCTTCAAATTCCCAAGCACCGACGAAAAATGTATGAAAAATCATTTAGTTACCAAGCTTGCCGGCTCTGGAATGACATTCCAGACAATCTCCAGCAGTGCACATCAGCTGCTGTATTTAAAACACAGTATCGATCTGTGCTGCACAAACAGCAAAAAAGTTAATAGCTAGCTGCAGTTACGGTATTAATTATGCTCGATTTGTAAACTATCCCAGTTTTTTTTTCACTGTCGCTTATTCCCAATATATGAAATATTATTTACATTAGTACAGTAGATATTAAATAGTTGACAACTGTATTGTATAATTGTATGTTATTAGTGCTGTTATATGTGTAAGAGCACTTGTCTTACCATACATACTTTTGTTTAAAATTTTATTTTCTCTATGTTTAGTAATTTGACAATTACTAATTTTTCTCTGTAAGAGACGTAGATGTACTTTGTATTTTTTTTCGAAACAATGCTAATTAGAAAAATTGTAGTGTATGTATAACACACGGCAAATTGTAAACCGGCCTAGTGCTGAATTTTGTACGTGTCTAAATAAATAAATAAATAAATAAATCGAATTTCGAAAAATCCATTCTTAGTGGGTGCCTACGGGACAAGTGGAAGCTTCCCTCAAAATTGCATGGTTCTAGTTCCAGTGGTTTGGGCTGTGCGTTGATGAGAGCGTGAGTGTGTCAGGACACTTCGTTTTATGTATTAAGATGCTTTTTACGCAGCCATAGTTCAGATTGTGAATTTTTCTTGTAGTGTTCGTGCAGGAAAATTTTACTATTTTCCTTTACTAAACATTTTATAATGCATCTTCCAAAAGTTCATTGTATGAATATTAATAAATATCTAACAAAAAATTTCCTATAATATTGTAATTATTTCCTGAATTAATTAATTAATTTTTATCATGCTCTAGAAACGGAAATTTCTCGTTTGCTTTCGAGTACGTAATAGGATTCGAACATCGGTACTTTTGATTCACTATCGAAATTGGCGTGCGACTAATTTAAAAGTATTTAAAAGTAACAAATTTAGACCTTATCGTTCTGCGAAACAGTATTTGCAAACATACCTACGTCAGGCAATCGACTGCTGTTCGCGTAAATATAGATGTATACATTTGTGAACCCCAACATATTAGTTTGTTAACCCTCGTAAGCCTATTTATCCAGTAATAACAAATCAACAAAATGTGTTTATTTTACATAGTAGAAACATCAGCATATTTTCCTCTATTCATTTTTTATTAATTTATTTAAAACGCTTTGTATTGAGAGGTAACGTAATCTTCAACTATTTAATATTTAACATGCTCTTTTGAATTAGATTTTAACACAAAAAAAGTTGTTTTTCGTCGTTCTTGTCAGCACGCAGGTATTAAAACTTCTGATTAAAATAATATGTACGTTAAGAGAAATCAATTTCAAGCACTTAAGTAAAGTGAGAAAATACTTTACAAAACTGAAAATATATGACAGTCGTAGTTTCAATTGAAATGCAGTGTAATTCGTGTTCCTGATAGACATGCATAGTGTACCTAACAAAAATATAACTCTTAATTATAAATGTTTCACAGCTTCGAGGGTATCTGCAAGCTCAGGGAATGAGCGACTATTCACTAAGCACTTTACATCATAGCAAATTACTGAAAAACGTTGACGTCCGAAACAGAAATAATAATGTTTAATATCATTGGTATAATTAAATGCTATGTAAACCCAAATGCTATAGTAACAACTTTTTAAATTAAATAACAAGTAGTTCCCACACAACTGATAAGTCTACTTTCCTGAAAGAGGTGCAAATTATTCCTGAAGGTTAAAATCTTTTCGTACATTTAGGAATATATAATAGACATATTAATTTAGATACACAATAAACAAAATATACAATACATCGGTCAGCTTAGTAAGTAATAATTACTTACTAAGCTGACCGATATATTGTATTTACGCTTACACAATTTAATAAAATTGGGATTAAATTTTTCTAAGAAGTTCTTCTATCATGTAGATGATATACTACCGCCGTTTTCAAAATATTACTAAAGGATGACAGAAGCACACAAAAGTCCAGTCAACTAAGAATAATATGCGTGCCAAGATGCATGAACTTCGGGAACATTATTCCGCAAATATGTCACATTCTGCTAAAATATAAATATGGGTCCCATTATAAAAATAATAACACATGACTAACGAAATACACAAATGCCAGTATGCTAAGAAGTATACGTGTAAAACCTTTATTTAATTACAAATATATATATATTTCCTCAGATGTCAAATTTTTCAAAATATAAACAAGAAGTAAATGTTAACAACTTAACTAACGAACATACTTTCTTCAGTATTAAATGTAATCTACCCAGTAAGCTATTTGCTTTTAAAAGTATTATTTAAAACGAAAAGTAACTACATTTAACAATTTTTAACTGAATTTATTGTTTGATTTGAATTGTTTGAAGAGTTCACGAAGCATAACAATTTAATTTATTCATATGTTACCTTCCGAAACTGCGAAATTGCGGAGTTAAATAAATGTTTCAAAAATACAAACATGCCTACAAAATTTAGTTTAAACGGTTCATCATAAACGGAAATATGGTATAACGTGATCATTCACTTATGCAGTATCGTACTCACTTCGAATATGCCAGCCAGATCTATCGATGTGAAATACATTTTCAGAAATCAAAGCTCATACGTCTTATTCTAAAGGGATTGTGTTCGGTTTAAACAGATCTAACACCTCTAAAAATTAAACATATAATACTAATTCATGGTGTGGTACCATTAAAAATGGAAGACCTACAACAATGAACTATACTAAAATCACATGCTTTTTAGAAATACTTTTAAATATTTAGTTGGGTTATCATTGATCTCGTAGAACACCAAACTTGAAATGAAATTATTATGTATTCATAAAGTTCCATTATTCTAAACTGTCGCCGACAACAATACATCCAATTAAAATCAAAGTTTTGCTGGAAAACTGCCAACATACGAAATATGTAGTTCTCAAAATATAAACGAACGAAATAAATTCACGTCGTACTATCTCATTAAATGGCGGTTCTAATATTCTACTTTTTTCCCGACCCTACATTCCGCTATGTACTAATCTCATGTCACCCGCACCTCCCGCCCCACAGCAGGGAAAATCTCGCTGTCACTCATTCGCTGAAAGAATAGGGCAATTGTCAATTTTCTATCCTATTATTATTTAAAAGAACATTTAATTTAATCAAAGATGGTACCATACATTCCTTCCTTACATATTTATTTAATATGTTTTTACTATCGGTGAACGTGTTTTGCGTGCATAATTTGCAGGATAATACTGCAATGTTTTATCTTCATCATGAAGAAAATGGCTCAAAGGGACCAAACAAGGTAACGTCTTTCATGCTTGACTACATCAGCTAGTTTATGCCAGGTGTTATGCATCTCCACGTGTTTTCGGATGGGTACAGTGCGCAGAACCAAAACCGCTCCACCGTAAGAGCAATTTCTGCTCTTGCCTCGCTTGGGAGGTTCAGTACTATCGATCAATATTTCTTCACAAGGGGCAGTTCTTTTCTACCCTGTGAACGGGATTTCTCTGTGCTGAAGAGAACATATAGGACCTCTGACCGCATATTCACTGTCAAAGAATATGCGGAGCTGATTTTAGCATTCAGCATACAGAATAGGTTTTTGATCAATCTTGTGTCGTCTGAACATATACTAGATTTCTGGTCATGGTGGACACGACTGTACAAACGGAAAATGCTCTCTGGAATCTATAGGAAGAGACAGGTCGAGGAATATCACCTTCAACGTTTCGCAGTTCATGCAGTTTTCCCACTCTGATGAACATGAAGGGACTGTGATGGTAAAGATTGTATTGATGGCCTACTATATCATACATTTCAGCTGCTTGCAGTTCCTACTCAAGACTTTCACCTTCCCTCAATCACAGCATATCCAAGTGGCTGCATCCCCATAATGCAGAAAAAAATGGCCGACCTGAAGAAACTTCAGCGATTTTTACCCCAGACAAAGGCAGTGAAGCAGCTTTATGATGCCATGCACAAGTGACCAACGTGTGAGAAATACATTTCTGAAGGTGATTTGTGGTGTATTTTTGTCGCAAACTCATATAGCTGTTTTATTTTTCTTTCAATGCTGTTACCGTTGTATTCATTAGGAATTTACTTTAATATCAGCCCTATTCTAGCCCTGTTGTGGCATGGTATTGAGAATGAACATAAGTCAACATTTTGACATATTGTGTGATACGCAATAAAAACTGTTGTACATGTGTTTTATTATCAGAAATCGGGTTCTGTAATTTGAATAAAAGAATATAGAAGACATTTCACACAACTGTATATTGCTTAAGGTCGCTCATTCAGTTTTCCCTTCCCTTTATAAATTTGTTCCCCTAACTTTAACATCACATACTTGAGATACATAATAAGTCATAAACATAAAATATAATTTAACTGAGGGTGGAATTAACTGTTATTGTTCGGTATTGTACAGATATGTTAACTTTAGGATGCAGTAAGTATACCAAGTTGTTTTCCCTAACTGTGTAACATTTCCAGTCGTCAAATACGTTTTTACTTCTTTCCCACAGCTTTGCTTTTCATGACTTATGTTGTTTCTTAACTTACCGATTCATTTAATATAATTCGAAATAGTTATTTATGATCTTATTGACATTTCTACTTACAGTATAATTAGACTTAATTGGCGCCAGTACAATGTGACTCTACCGCCGGTCTCAGATCATTTTGCACGTTACCGCTTGCTCCGCGCTTCAGACAGTTCAAACTTCCACCGACAGGTGGCATCAGCGTTAGGTTTCCGCCGTTTTCGTCGCTTCGTCAAGTCACATCATTTGTGTGTGTTTGTCCATTGTGCGTATGAACACATTCAAAAGTATTGTAAATGACTATGAATATAATTGCCAAATGATGTAAAGCTATTGGTATTCTGTAAATTATGTTTTACGTTTGCCGGCCAAGAATCTACATACTCCTTACTTCACACATTAAGAAAATACGTTATTTATTGTTTCTGTTAAGTGCGTCGTCGTTGTTTGTGACAGTAGAACTGAACGAAACTTATATTCTTGAATTGCATCTGTCAAGTGTGTTTTTAGTGGTGGTTTTGAGTTACAAATTCAAATAAACTATGCCCGCATTTACGAGATTCGTAATGACGATAGTGCGTGTTGTATCAGTTAGTCTATGGACAGACACCAGTATTATAAGACGTTAACTCGCAGGTATTTATAACTAAGATTACTTTTGATTATATATTATATTCAGCTTCCGTGCATTTAATGAGTAGATATTGTAGATAAAATCTATCGGGGCAGTATACTGTACGTGTAAACATTTCACGACGTTATGTGAATAAAAGCACGTGGCAAAATTTATGTTTACATTCGGCTGAAAGATATAAACTGGCAGAAAATATAAATTAATCAGGGATTTTTCTGAGTGCTCACTTTGTTCCGAATCACCTATAGCACTGTTTTGGGAGTGGGAAGAAACTTTCAGTGTTTCGTGGCATATTTTTGTGTTATTTTGTGGTAATTATACGTGTTCTATGTTTGGTATAGTACTACGATGAGCATAATACAGGTATGTTAACTATATGCATTGCAATTTGTAGCCCGAGAATCGTAATTTCTAAGGGAATAAAGAAACATTCGTACTGTATTACACCCTGCCCACAAAAGCTTAACTACTGAAGCAGTTTCGTTAGAGTTTTTTCATCTACGAATGTAATGTTATTTCGGTAATTTAAATTTTAGATGAATAAAGTAGTTAGCAAACCAAATCCCAATGTATGTCATAGAAACAAAGTTGTTCATTATGCTTAAATGATCAAGTTCATGTAATAGACTTTCAAATTAGCATCAATCACGAACATACCTGTATCACGAAATTGCCTGTGTCACGAAATTGGTTACGTCACTAAGTTTATAAGCTCAAGCCGCGTATTTTTACAAAGAAACTTTATTTCCAGATGAAAAATGCCACTAGACAGAGCGACGTATCGACAGTACAATAGTAGACAGATAATTGAAGCAGCAGATTTAGTTAAAGTGCAGAATATGTCGGTATACAAAGCTTTAAAAACAACGGGCATACCTTGGAGCTCTCTGAAAGATTATCTCACAAGAAATCCTCACCAAGATTGAAATGAATCATTACCGAAACTGGGCTGACCTTTTGCTCTGACTTTAGACTTGGAAGTTCGTCTTTATAATTACATTGCAGCGATACAGGAACTGGAATTTGGCCTAACGGTGTCTATTATTAGACAAGTAGCACACGAACTTGCCAAAAGCACTGGACGTCAGAATTTTTTCAGTGCTGAAAATTACAGTGCTAGTAAATGGTGGTGGGTGAGATTTAAGGCCAGGTACAATCTTACATTAAGGTGTCCTGAAAACCTAGCAGGATATAGAGCGTCATTGGTAAATCAAGAAATGATTCAGGACTTCTATGATAAGCTAAACAACTTACAGACTCATCTTGGAACTAAACGCATGCCAGGCAGAGTATGGAATTGTGATGAAACTGGCTTGGTATATGTGGTAAAACCGGGTTACGTTGTCACAAGTGTGGGAAAGCGCTACATTTACAGAAGTATATGTGCGAAACGAGGGAAACCCCATATACTTCTTGGCTGTGTGTGCGCCGATGGAACGTGGATTCTACCCTTGGTAATACTTAAAGGAGTGCGGTGAACGACAATCTACGAATGCTTCCCTAATTCGCTGGTCAAGTTGTCAGTTAAAAGCTGGATCAACAGTGTGCTTTTCTTGGAGTGGTTTACAGTTTTTTCAGTGCAATCCCTCCTGCCTGCCCAGTTATCTCTCTCTCTCTTGCTTCTCCCATCTGTCCACAAGTTATTTCATTACCAAAAGAAAATTCAGTTGTATTGTTCACATTTCCTGTGTGTGCACGACATGTGAACGAGAAAACAGAACTGAGTTGTTTCAGAATTTCTTAACTTAAATTGACTTATAAAATCTCTTGTTAAGGTCCCGAACAAAATGTTGTGTGTTATTGCTATCCAAGGCATGTATTTATTTCAATTATTGTACATCACGAAATTCCGTAAGTGCTATCACGAAGTTAAATACCCATGCCACGAACATAACTTAAACTTTATTGAAACTTTATCTTCATTTCTTTTATTAAAAAATTTATACAAATTGCGATTGAAACCTTTTATATCTGCAACTCGCATCACATATATTGTCAGTTCATATTTTCAGTGCAAATTACTTTTGAATCAATAATTATAAGCATAAAACTGAAAATATCACGAAAGTACATTACTTTACCTGAATTCACATTCACGTCGTGTCGAAATTTTACCCTTGAATGTATAAAAAAATTTAGAAAGGCTTGGAAAGCAAACACTGCCTACTTTGCTGTATCCACCGCAGTGACAGCTGTCAATTACCGCACGGCTCGCCGCATAAGTGCGTATTACGGTAATATGCGCTACGCTTCTGCTAAACAAGCAGTTGCTTGCGGTAATAAAGCACAACTGGGACTATAATGCCTGTCGTCATGGCTGTCGAGAAAAGTGAAGCGATTTAAAATGAACTGGAGAATATTTCTACATACAAATCCCCGTCGGCTGACTGCCTCTTGAAAAATAATAATGATTTAGTACGTCGAAATAAAGTTGTTGACAAAACGGTATTATATTTTCCTCCCGTATTTTGGAAGTAGCGGAAAACTAAATTGCCAACTGCTTTCTTAGTTGCCTCCAGAGATCTACAAAAAATGCGAGTTTATTCTGTCAAGTAGGACATTCATACGCAATGGGAAAAAATACAGAAAATTTTTGCAATGACATTTGTATGCTGTGGGAAGCACACAAAAATTCAAATTAATAACATATAAGTTAACGCGAAAACTCAGTGCATTATCATCGGTCTGTGAAAAATATATATTGCGGCAGCTACAAAATTATTTGTGGGTATTCGCCCTATAAAATTTATTTTGAGGTCATCACAAAACATTGTGCTTTCACCAATAAACTATTGTCGCCATCAGAAATTATTTTGTGGTTACTACAAAATATGTTTGCCGACTTACTACACATTTTTTTCGTTCAGTGCGAACCCTATTTTGTACATACACTAATTGTATACTTAAAACCTCTCAAATTATTAAATCTTCGGTACTTAAATATTTAAATTTTATAAGATTTACTTTAAATTTATATAAGCTCTTTTTATCGAGCGGCGTGGTGGAGCAGTGGTAAAACATTCGCCTCTCGATTCGGGAAGACTCGCTCTCAATCTCCGGATCCAGCTATCTTGATTTCTGGTTTTCATGGGTTTTTTATATCACTCCAAGCGAACGTTCCTGCTCCTTCCTCTTTCCGTGTGTATCTCTAACAAAGCCTTGTGCTGTTCGAGGGCCCGTAAAAAGACAAAATAAGTAAAATGTACCTACAAAGCTGTAGTTTAACAGACACGTTTGCCTCACAATTGTTCTTTTTCACTACGGCCTAATTCAGATGTCCAATTTCTTCTTTACAAGTGTACAAAACAAAAATAATTATTTCTTATCACGCCAGAATGTTTCTGATTACAGAATATTGATGGAAATTTAACCTTTAGAATTGTAAGGAATTTGTTGTTATATTAACAGAACATTTAACACTTGTGTCTAGCTCAAGAACAATATTGTCTTACTCATTACACAGCAAAATAATTTTCGTACATTTGCAAGAAAATGTTTGTAAACAATTTGTACAAACAATTATCATTCTATGAACTACAACAAGAATGCTGCAGGTAATTAAAGTGGTCGAAATTTTCCTAGTAACTGTGAAGACTAGTGGGATACATTTTCATAAGCACAGTTATGTGGAACAAAATGAACATTCGACAGCCTGTCACATTTTCCAAAATATTATGTATACTTTTCAAAATTTGGAAACTCGTTGCCAAAAAATTGTTTGTGATCTTCAAACAATTGTAAAATGCGTCAGAATGTATTTGCAAATATACAGATAATTTTTGTAATTTCCAAAAAAAAATTGTAAATATACATAGATATTTCTATATTTGCAAGAATTTTCGTAAAGTTTACAATATTTTTGTAAACTTGCAAAACATTTTTTTGGAAACTAATTTCACAGGAATATTTTTACAGTACTAAAAATGTCTGTGTAAGTTTAAATACATTTCTAAAGAGAGGGAATAAGTATAATTCAATAGAACAGCATCAGTTTATTTCTGGTTTAAGTCACGTTCACATGTGTGTGTTTTGGCAAATTATAAACTTTGTATACTAAATGTTTTGTCCATACACTTTAAATATTTATCATGTATTTTTTTTAAATATTTAGTGTAATTTTCTTGCCAAATCTGTAAAATATATAAATAATTCATGTAGCTTACGGTGAATTTCTCATGTATGACAAGGGCATTTGTGGTTTCTTTTTTATGTGTTCGTTTACTGTTTTAAAATATTTATTTGTTGGTTAATAAAACTTTTTATCTTCAGTTATCTATTAATTAATAGTTTGATAATTTTCCCGGACAACTCCTACAAGAAAATAAAACTCATTTACTGGTTTCAGCAAATTTTCAACACACACACGCACAACCATACCGATGAAACAAATTCTAGAAAAATACATAACTCTGAAAATATTTTGAGCCTCAGCCATTAAGCATTTTCCAAGTAAACTTCATAACTAAAATTAGTGCATCGGTGCATTATTAATACATTATAGGAAATTCCTCAAATTAGGTAGTTGTAGGAAGTATTGCATCTTATAGTTTTTTGTGAAGTGAAGAGGTTTTAGTCATCACTTAATATTTAGGTCATTAGCGTTAGTTAGGGGTGACCTACGATAGTGGAGCAGTGACGGAATGAAGGGACGGAGGAAATGCAAGATCCCCGAGAAAACCCGCCGACCAGCTTCATCATCCGGCACGATTCCCACGTACGAAAATTGGGACGGACCACACTGAGGATCGAACCAGGAATAATTCTTTGCGACTTTGCTGTGGCATTAACTGAAGGAAAAAAGCAAGATGTGTGTAGATTTTGTTTTAGTGTAGAAATGTAACCTAAAAATATTTCTGCAATATTTTACTTGATAGAAAATCTATATAATTCATCATATTTTTAATTATTTTCCTTCACTATTTGTCACTACAATGTACGTGTTTAGCGTATCGAGGCGTGAACATACACGACATGACTGTATTAGATTCACAGAAAGAAACCTGATCTCATACACTACAAACGGGTTACACAGAAAGCGAATGCGCTGTAACTCCCGCCAAATAACGGTGAGAAGGAAACTGTGCGAAAAAGAAATAGGAAAATAGTACCTGTTTCCAGTTCATGTTTTTCACGCGTAGGTTGTTCAGGATAAAGTGAGTATTCAAGAAATACCTGATTAATTACTATTTTCCGCCAGTTTATATGTCTTTCCGCTGCATGTAAACATAAACATTGCCACGTGCTTTCATTCACATAAGCTCGTATAATGTATACAGCTACATTAACCTGCTACGTCAGTGTTATATGCAGTAACTTACTCATTCAATATACGGATATTGGGTTTATCCTATTTTCAATAGTAATCTTACTTATAAATACTTGAAAGATAACGTAATATGATACTGGTTTCTGTGCGTCTGCTCTAATTTATAAGACACGCACTACTGCCTTTACGAATCTCGTAAATCATTATATTCAAATTTGTATCTCAAAACGGCCACTAAAAACACGCGACATGACAAGACACGTAATTTAAGGAGATCCGTTCAGTTGTACTGCTATGAGCGACGACGACGCACTTAGCACAAGCAATTAATAACGTATTTTCTTAGTGTATAAACATGGAGGGGAAAATTTTTGTTTTCAATTCCTGATACTCAGACTGGCGATCGCAAAACATGTAATTTTACAAATTACTAATAACAAATCAGTCATTCATGAACTTTAAAATCTGTTTATCAGAAACCCATATTTATTGCACAACGGAAAAACACACTCAATGCTTGAAGTAACTGCGCTTCCCAGCGAAGAAGCGAAAACCTTACTCTAAAGCCACCTGTCGGTGGAATTTTAAACTACGTCTGCAGCGCGGAGCGTTGCAAACGACGGTTGATGTTCAGCGGCACCGGTTGAGTCACTTTGTGCTGGCTGTAGTAAGTCAAATTATACAGACAGTAGGTATGTAAATAGGGCCATAAAATTTTTAATGTGTATTAAATACGTAGAGGTCGATTTAATTTGATGTTCTTTCAGTAATATTGTATTTAAATAGGAAAATACGTAGAACTACACGTAATGATTCGCTGCCAACCATGCAAGCAATTATGTAACTCTTGTTAACGTTGAATTATATGCAGTAACAGACACGGATTTTTTTTAAAAGGTTAAATCTTCAGTGCTAAATGTATCCCGAATGTCCTACCACACAGGTTGTGTTACTCCTCACATATTCAAGGAAATTTAGGCATCTGTCGGAGCCATAAAGAACTATAGAAACCAAGCTTGTAGATTAGGAGTTAGGCCGCCCGCACACTAAGCGACCTTGTCGCGCGACTCCACGCCGAGCGACCAGAAAATACAGTGACATGTCCGCGACCAAGCTGCGCGACCAGGTTCTTCCAGCAAAATGTTGACAGTACGACAATGAACGCGGAGCAAGTAGCAGCTGCGTGGTTCCTAACGAGGAAGCGTAGAAATGGAAAGAAGAAGAAAATATGTGTACATCCTTTGTTACAAACGCGCGATGAAAAGGGAA
The DNA here is from genome assembly GCA_003012365.1 of Medauroidea extradentata. Taxonomy (NCBI): domain Eukaryota; kingdom Metazoa; phylum Arthropoda; class Insecta; order Phasmatodea; family Phasmatidae; genus Medauroidea; species Medauroidea extradentata. The sequence goes on along the minus strand of PNEQ01039786.1, from coordinate 57,507 downwards.
TATTTACAATATTTTTTCATGACCTTAGACATCATAAAGATAAGTTTTTCAACTACATAAGATGTCCGTAGAGTCCTTTGGTGAACTTGTACTTATATTAGAAGACAAACTGAAAGGCTGCGATACACCAATGAGGAAGGCGATATAACCAAAGATGAAACTTATAATAACTTTGAGATAAGTAAATGAGAATATACCTAGTTTCTTGTTTTAACATAAAGTAATTGGGTTTAAATTAGTATTGTATGCATTAAGAGCACAATACATATATATATAATCTTTATACTTAAATTCGTTATACAAGTAAAAGATTTTGTGAAAAACATTTTGTCTTGCCTGAGGTATGTTTTATATCTATAATGCTTATGCTGTAGCACAGGCAACCAAATAAAGCAGTTTTCAATTAAAAGGGGTAAGTATTTCAGAGTAAGGAGAGTTCACATAATCGTTCGACGCTGAAGACAATGCAGACGACGCACTGTCTGGCCGGTGGCGGTTTCCTCCAGAAAATTGTTCATCACCATATTTCCTGAATGTGTGGCACGAAGTGTTGGGATATGTATCGTAATGACTTTGTCGATTAACAGGTACAGCACTTGGCAATCTATTGGCTTTGGCGATACATACTGCTGTGACATTGGAGTAGGTCCTGGGTGGGGGCAGGGAGGGTTATATTCTGATACATAATCCACGTTCTTCTGAATTACATCCAGTATCTCCATCTGAGTGGCCAGTTTTCAACATTCAGGAACCTTTTTTATGTGGGGCAACAAAGACAGAAGGAACTGCCTGTCAGCATCATTCGCAAACATTTGATCTATTTCATCTCTTCTCTGCAAGGAAGCTTTCAAGACGTAAGCAAACTCTGCATCGGCATCCTTCTTCTTCTTCTTCTTCTTCTTCGTGGTAGTCATTTTCTTTCTTCCAGACGTACTACTATTACATGGTCCTTCCACATTTTCATCGTGGTTGTCAATGACTGTATCGGCTGTCTCTTGTGTAGTTGTATTAATCTGCGAGGAGCATTTACTTAAAAACGATAACTGACTAGTGTAGACATACGGGCTGTAGCGATGTGTACATGATCCACTTTTCACATCCATCTGTCGCCTCTTCTCTCTGCTGCAACTATCCCGAATATGTTTCCATCTCTTTTGAATGTTTGCACCTGAACAGAGAATATGTATTCTAGTAGACTTGAAAGATTTTGGTGGCTGCTAACAGCAATATGCTTGGTAGTCAAAGAGGATGAATGAGGTGAAATGAAGCAATGCCGGAATGAAGCAACGTTACATTTTGTACATTCCTTTGCAAGTAAATGCAATTTTAACATGCGTGCACTTAACACATTTGTCGTTTTATTGCAGGTACCTTTCTACAGGATGCAATTTGGTTGACTTTCAATACACGTACAGACTTGGATATACTCAGAGACGTCGGAAGTACTGAAAAGTTGGGGTAGCGAAACTGAATTAAGATGAGAGTTGGCATTGATTCCCCTTAATAAAGTGCCTTCCCCGGGAAACTTTCGATTTCAAAATGCAAAATGGTGCTGTTTTATCATGTTTCGTACCTAAACACTGAATATAAGACTGGTAAAATTATTAATGTTTTTAACACAAAATTTGTTTTTGTAAAGTGTTCTACAAATATTTCTTCATGAAACTCATAGCTTCTAACCCTTAACATTTATGCACAGTTGGAAATGTCTACTCAAACTCAAAATAATAACTTTGAAATAATAACAAAATTGAAATCACATAATGCAGTATCTCTGCATATTATTTTAGCACACACATATTTAAATATGTAATTTAACTGTGAGTTGAGAACTGACACACCCCAATACAATGTTTAGTTGTTAAAATGCTGCAAATAACTACTTTAGTGCATCAAACATTATCTTCTACTGAATAAAGTGAACTACTGCAGCAATGTTTATCACAATGATTTTATACATTAGTATTTTACGAAAATATTTGACAGTAATTGAAATTCCTGAATTGTTTACCTCATTACACCAAAGAATTGTTTCAATAGATGCAAACTCAGAAACACGTAACAGCACAATATATGAAGTTCTTAAATGATTTCCAATTTGTCACTTGATGCCGTCCGCTTGGTCACTGAATGCCGAACACATTTCCTTTCGGTCGTTCGACAAGTATACTCATTAATCACGTTACTTATGTCCAATGTTCCGGTGCGCTATTGATGTATATAAAGCAGTGACAAATGTGTTGGACGTTTTTGAGACATTTCTGCACGGAGATATGTTACGTAGTGCACTGAAAGACCTTTCTCCTGTAGCAGCTGAAGCTGGTACAGACGTCAGTAGGCACACTGGTCACTCCACCTGATAAAAAATAATTCTTCTTTGGTGTGGCAAATCTCTCAGAGCCTGAACGATTTCTTTTACACAGCAGAAACTCTTATGTAGAATCGATGTCAGCATAACAATTTGTGCTGAGAGTTTGAGCCAATCAAAATCTTCATTTGTATACACTGAGATACTGATCTACTATTTCGCCAGATAAACACTCACCTTTTACTGCATTAAGCAAAACACTTTTCAGAGAAAGTAACAGCTTCATTCTTGGTTAGTCAAAGCGATCTTCAATTTCATTTGTGAGTCAGTCAATAACAGCAAAATACTCTTTGCACAGAGATCCTCTGTTGTCTAACCTGGCAGGCGAAGATGTATTAAGAGGATAGTCGTAGCGATTTGGTGCAACTATGACTCTCGACGCTTTCGGCATTTTCAGGGGTCCGCGGTGGTCGAGGAGTCCGGGTTCGACTCCCGGCGGGGTCGGTCTCCGGATTTTCGCACGTGAGAATCGTGCCGGACGATGCCGTTGGTCGGCGGGTTTTCTCGGGGATCTCCCGTTTACCCCGCCCCTTCATTCCGGCACTGCTCTACACTCACCTCATATCACCCTTCACTAGCGCTGAAGACCTCGATATTAAGCGCTGACCAAAATCTCTCACTCACTCACTCACACTTTGGCATTTTAGTGTTAAATTCTCTCTTCTGGATTTCACTTCATCCCACAAGTTATCAAACACGTCATAATTCCGGAGATTCAGCAAAGATGAATTTTAGTATACCAGATATAGTTTTTGCTCCAGGAGCGGTATAATCAGGGCTCTGAATAGCTTTGGCTAGTTGTTCACAGGGTCCAAAAACAAGTGATGAAATCTGTAATTCCAGAAGTGTTTTAAATGTCTGTAGTTTCTTCAGGTAACCATTCATGATAGTACTCTTACCTTCTTTAACGGTACTTCGTCTTGCAAAATACTCGTTGTTGCAATTACTTGAGAATAGTTGTCAATAAATCTCTTGATATATTTTTTTTAGCCTTACAGTTCATCGGGTTGTGCATAGGGGCAAAATACATTTCGTTCTGCTGGTAGTGCATTCGCGGTTTTTGTTGCACGGATTCAGTACCACATTCGCGTAAGTAGTTTTGTGCTTTGCAGATTGAGAGATGATTTTGGAAACATCCTTCACTACTATGAGCACATCGCAGATAATATAATCTTTCCTCACTATTTCTTGCAATGCTAAGTCCAAAACATCGTTTGAGCAATGAGCAAATATCGCCATGAGCTGAACGTGTGTTATCTTGATGCGAACTCTCGTTTTGACCCTGACATATTCGCTGCTCCATCAAAACACATTCTACTGAGGTTGCTGGGGCTCAGGTTAATACGTGTGAGGAAATCAATGATAAAAGAAAATACAGTATCAGCTCTACCGTCAGGGTAGTTCCCTAAAAACACTTCACTGACCATAAGTGAAACTAGATCCAGATATCTTAAGCAGATAGTAAATTGCTCCTGCCTTGATACGTCTGTGATGCCATTTCTGCTATAAGACCATACTATGTACTCTTCTTAACATATTCTATTAACTCGCGTTGGAGCACATGTGCTAGTATTTGAGTCATTTCGTTCTCTATGTCTTCACTCAACCATTTACCATGCTTAGTAAGCCAGTGTTTAAAACAAGGCACGCTTCCGCTTCGTTATTTCCAGAGCTGCATGAGATTTCCATAATTGTGTTCAAGACCCCGAATAGCCAGACAACGGCCTAAATATCGAATAGAACTGAAAATTGTCCTTAAAACTACCCTAGCTTCTCTTCGTTGATTTCTGATCTGCTCGCTTATTTGTGAGATGGCAAGCGTAACTTTGAAATGCTACTAAACATGATGCTCAGAATCTGTATGACATTCACTTTTCTCGTGAATTTTAAATTTCTTACAGGCTTTGCTCCAAGTTATAAACCCGGCTGATATAAATGCACTTTCAGAACGCATACTTTATTGCTTCTCAAATGTGCATGCCAGCGTACATTGGTAGCAGAGGACATGGTCACATTCAAGCTCATAATGCAGCAATTTGTGGTCTTCAAACCATTCACGACGGCAGCATCTTCCATTTTTGTTTTTCGGAAAATGTTGTGAGGGTGGCGGCACTGACAAGGGCGAGACCGTCACGCGCGTATAGAACTGTGCCGCCTGTAATAAATATCGCTCTTCAGAGGATTGTTTATGCTATGTATTGGCTTATGCCATGTTTCCAGTCATCACAACTCGTAATGTGGCGCATTTAAAGAACTCGTAAAACGTCTAATTAAGAACACAAATAATCAATCTGCGAGCACAACCATTAAATACGCACGTAAGGGTATAAACCAGTTAAAATTTATCCTCGAATGTAGCCTGTAATAGGCGAATGCCACATGTATCAGCAGTACATAGGCACTGAATTATTTACAAATGCCGTCAATCACATAAGTTATGTCGTACATTTATATTGATTTCAGAGTGGCTCAACAACGAAAGCCACGAATGTATTTTAAGGTACATTAACAATAAATATATACCGCGAGAGTTACACGAGTTACGCCGTATATGTGTACCGTTTTGAGTCGCTAAACAAAACAAACCACGTGTATGGCAATGCACTAGCAATTAATTATTCACAAATACTATATAAAACGAATTGACAAATCTTACGTCATATGCCTATATGTATACTGATTTCGAAGTCGCTCAACAACATAAGCCAGCCATACATATTCGGTAGCACATTGCAATGAATTATCCATATATAATATATCACACTAATTACAATATTTACGTACAGGAATTGACGATTCAATAACTTAATCAGTACAAATACAACATGTAAACATATTTATCTTGCGCTGCGCTGCGCCGACACAACACGCAAATTGTGATATTTAATCAGGCCCCTGGCGTCCAGTACTTTTGCCGCTTTTTCTGCGAGACTTTGAGCGGTGACCCTATAATTTTATTAATGGAATGTTTGTAGCAAAGTCCAACGCATATTTCTATATTTGTGTTTTACTAATTCGTTCTGTATTTTTTGCGTGACACAACACCAAAAACAGTTTTTAGCTATACTGAGAAGTCCCAAGATCGTGTTTCTAATAAGCGTGCTGATTTTTTTTAAATTGTGGAGACATAGTTTGAAGTCTTGAGTTCTTTTAATAACTACGCATAATTGCGCGCACGTTTGGTAGTTTCTCATAAAAACATTTCCGTAATACGCTGCAGCAATGTTCTTGCGCCTAATGTATAGGACTCATAACGGGTACTTACAATGTAGCAAACTTAAACGACAGAAATATGACTACTGCTTGAATATCTAACAAGTCTTAGCGATGGTACATTTACGTGAAACTACCTATGAAATTCAGATAACCTTTTTTTCCGAGTCGTGTCTAGATCCATGTTGGATTTCTTTCTAATCTAAACAACAAATCCTAATCGAAAAACAAAAATTGAAAACGGCTGGCGGTCAGAAATGAGTGTCGTGAAAGCAATTGCACTGACAGGTTCGTACACGTAGATCAGCCCTAAAAATAAGAAATGGCTAGATCTTGAAATTAAATTATTTCACTAGGCAACTCGCGCCTGGCGTACAGTACGCTCAATACAGAAGCAACACTACCTACATCTACATGCACACGATAATTCCTCCAACAAACTACACGACTGCATACTTATTCGCCAAAGGGGAGTGGGGAGAAGTTGTCGCCAGGTGAAACATATCGTATCGAGCAATCGTGATAAATGTACGGGCTCTGGGAATAACTCAATGACAACAACGCGCACCAGGAAGACAGATACAGACATGCTCTACAATAATAATTTTTTATTTTAAATTTTAAGGGATGACAACAGACTTACAGCTAGCTGCTTACTACATAGATATTTCTTAAACAACTGTCATTGAGAAGAATGTGTGGGACGTAATTCCAAAAGGAAATATTAGGGTAGGAAAATCGGCTTTTTACTACCCCACCAAAAAGTTGGGCTAGCAGCTGCTACCCCTGTTCCGGCGTCACTAGATATACTACTGCTAGAGAAATTGTTCAGCATATCTGTGAAGTCATACTGCAAGTTCTTGAAAATGACCGCCTACCAGAGCTCTCACGAGAGAAATGGCTGGAAATCGCGGAAGAATTCCAAACACGCCCAAACCTTCCTAACTGTGTGGGAGCAGTTGGCGGTAAGCATGTCAGAGTAATAAAAGCACAGCACCCTGGTTTTGTCAACAATGACTACAAATATTACTTTTCACTCATTTTGTTGGCAGTAAGTGATGCTAACTATACTATTTGTGGCTATAAATGTCGGTGCAGACGGTACGGAAAGTGACTCCACAATCGTCAAGAACTCTCGGTTTTATAAAGCTCTCGTGGATAACAGTTTGAACCTCCCTGAAAACATCCCTATTTCAGGTACGAGGGATGAGCCTATGTTATATGTTTTAGTAGCGGATCAGGCTTTTTAGTTATCGGAGCACCTGAGGCGCCCTTACAGCGGCAAGTATATGAGTGCCCGAAAGAGGATTTTTAACTACAGATTGTCCTGAGCGAGGCGTTATATTGAGTGTTCATTTGGCACACTGGCCAACAAGTGGCGAATTTTCCATCGCCCGCTGAATGTGAAAAGATGTTTTGCCATAAAAATATTCAAGGCATGCTGTGTCCTTCACAATTACGTGCACAAAAGAGATGGTTATCGATTTGAAGATACACTGGAGGGTATTCAACAAAGTGTGTCTGCTGTGGCAATTGGTAACGTGGGGCGAGGCAACCGGCCGTCATCGAGGTACATGAATATTTTCGCTAAGTACTTCGAAAATGAAGAAAAGCTTCACTGCATGGACAAATATGTTTGAAGTTCAAATGTTACACGTTTCTGTTTGACAGGGTACTATTTAAAATATGTCCTGTAATCAGTGCAATTGTTTTGTTGAAAGTTTCTTATATTATACGCAACTATTTAATGTATGTTAATTGGTTTGTAAAGAGAAATCATTGTAACATTTATTGATTTAATTGTATTAAAACGCGTGCCTTTGTTTTGTATTGTAAACGGGATCACTTTTTGGTACAGCTTTTACATGGTACAATACAATAACTAGGGACACTGGAATATCGCGAAAATGTTTAAAATAGTCTCCAATAAACTGTATTATTACTAACCGTGACACGTGTGAACAGTTTTGGGACAAATAACACACGCTGTGTGTCCAAGCTGTAAAATTCTAGCTGGGCCTGTTGTAGAGAGAAACAATGCTACAAATAAACCATAGCCAATGTCGATACGAAACATTCAGTGTTATATACAGCATGTTGGAGCCTAGCAATCAGTCAACTATTCCCGCGATTTTCCAATGTCTCTAACAATAACTAGTCAATTAATAATTCTGTCGTAAATAACTATACAAACACCCTTCCAAAATAATGGCTTTGAAAACATATAGCAAAATAACTATTATGGGGTAACCCATATTGTTCATATGTTTGCTAATTTTTAGGAACAATATTGGGGCATTTAGACAATTTTATCAATATCTAACCATACATATTCATTTCCGAACATAGAATAATGTAGACTAGTTCACAATACTTACAATAATTATAGCTAAATATTTACTTACCTAGTACTTCTTTTTCGGTTTTTGACAGTTCCGCATCACCAAACAAGTCGACTATGTCTTGGCAACATTTTCTTTTCACATTTTTGTCGCTGTATTCGTCACTCACTATATTCCAAATAGATGGGCATTTCTCTATTTCCATTATAAAAAGTTCGGTGTCAAATTTATTTTCCATTTCGCTCAACAAACCTTCACAGCAACAGCGCAAAACTGACAGTGATGTGTTCCTACACTGTAAAAATTTTTCTCCTTTGATTTACAGAAATTCTGGTAAAAATTTCTCCGGGTACCTCCGTGAATTCACGGAATCTTAGTTCCTAATCCAACAGAAGTTTCCGTAAAACAGTTTCATCGCACGGAACTGAGCCATACTTACATATCTATAATGCTACAATTGCATCTCTACAGATTTGCAGATTTACCGGTGATATTATTAAAATATATCCGCAATATTTACATCTATCTAACCCATAAATTTACGATTTCTTCCGTGAAAGTTTCCGCAGATTCATGGACATATTACGTAAGATTCCGTAGTATATGTTTACTGCAGACATTTCCGTATTTTACTTTTACGGACAACTTTTCCATTTATTAACGGTACATTTCCGTTATAATTTATAACGGTTTACATGAGAGTATTTCAAGTGGTACCGAACAAAAATTCTCCAGAAGTGTCCGTTAATTTACCGAAGGCAACTATCTCCACCTACGGAATCTCGCATATTTATGTGACTTCTTTAGGATGCAGCCACAATAATGCTTTCTGTTATTTATTTAGTTTCTTCTCGCAGTTTTACATATGTTTAATTAATGAAACATAATTATGTATAACTGTGTTACAAAATAATGTTTCCGTTAGTAAACAGACGTTTTCGTAAAATTGCCTGTAAATTCACGGAAATTTTTAACAGTGTAGCCACGCTGCTATTGAATCATGGGTAAACAGCTAGTGCGCGGGCGGCCTTATGGGAAGCAAACATCATACAAGATTTATAAATTTTTGCTTGTTTTTAGCTTTTTAAAATTTTGGCCTAAAACATGTGTTTTTCTTAAGTAAACGGAAAGCATCAAATCTGTCGAGTTTTTCCAATTTTGCAGGTCACCTTAATAATCTTAAAAATATTATTTTGGTTCGCAAGAGTGATTTTCAAAAGCCGTCCGTTACGAAATAGTTTATTTTCACTTTTATTCGCATTCAAACTCACAGACTACTGTGTAGGCAGTGTTTCTTTCAAACGCCAAAACAATATTTTTTTATAATTTAGCGTGGAGCGTACTTTTTTACTTAAACGTGAAAGAATATTTAAAAGTGTGTCATAATGAAAAAAAATGTCAGGAATCGGCAAGTGAATTATATAACACATTGAATAAATAACCGCAAGCAGAGGTGACTTTGGACTCATGAGATGAATTTGGACACTTTTATACAATGTTCCGTAATCGTCAAATGTGAGTAAATATTATTTAATGGCATATGGACATTTAATATTCAGAATCTATTGCAAGTAAACTTGTTTATTCAAGGCTACCATATTTACGAAAAATAATTTTTGAAACATCTTAAAGTTACCTCAAGTGTCCAAATTTAACCCAACGTAAACAATTTAAATTTAAAATGTTTATATTTTAACCAAATTTTTACACTGTTCTTATTTAATAACATTACTCGAAATATACTTTCTCCTTTTTTATGACAAGAAAATATTTTTATTTCAAACAAGGTACATTGTTTGTCTGAATATAATTTGCAACAGTTTCATTATGCCAACGTTTATGTGAGGAATTGGGTCTTCAGCCCTATAATTATAAAACGGGGGCTGTACTGTGCACCCAAATAATTACTTTTGTAGCTTAGGAAATATTCAAAGTCATGTATATGGGTTATTGGATATCTGGCTAGTTGTGACGTAAGCCGTTGGCAAGAGCAAGACTAGAAACGAAGAAATCTTACTTGTTATGTATTCAAATAGAAACTTCAGTAGCCGCAATCCTCATGTTAACACAGAGTTTCTTAAGACTCCAGCCAGCGGTTTAGTGCCAGTAGGACATGATGGTGAGACGACACACAGGATACGTGGACGACGGGCAACCCTTCTCGCATAGGAATGGTTAATTATCATGTAAGCAAGCGAGGGGCCGTGATTATTTCATCCTCTGCTGTAGACCAACGCGAACAAAGAGAGTTGAGTGGAGGACGTGCGGGAAATCACGTCTACAGCCGTTCTGAGGTCACAGGTAGGGAGCTCGAGCCATTGTTCTTACCTCGCGACGTCAATGGTTCACTATATAAGCCTCGTGAAATTGAGTTTAAAGAGGAGTCTTGAATCAACATCCGGGGGAATTTCCCGCCAGTCTGCAGGTCTGCTCCTGAGCGAGATGTGTCGCCATCGAGTTATGAGTAAGTAACTCTCTTGGTTAAATAAAGATACTTAGATTTGATTAATTTAATACTTCATATAATATAGCTAATTTCAGTATGGATGGTCCAATAGTATGCGCAATACAATGCCCTTCGTGTAACAGTTCCGATTGCGTATCCAGTTCCTAGGTTCGTCGAGCAGAACCAAAATATGGAGTTATAAAAGTGGTCCTCTATAAAATCCTCTGGTACGCATTTTGTGATACCAGTTTTAATGCAAAGTAAAATTTTTATTTTATTTTTACAGTGAATAGTTCTTACAAGATGTACCACAGTTTATAATGTTGCTTAATGTAGAGAAGATATAATTTATTATGTTGAGATTGTAAGGTAATTTTTATATATAGAAGTTTATAATTTTGAATATTGTTTAATGGATAATAGGATACACTTATAATGAAACTAACAAATCTGTGTGAGGCGTGAAAGATTTAGTAAAGTGTGATCGTTATTGAAAGTATGGTACTTCACTTATATTCTAATAATGAATAGGCGTCCCAACGTCTCTCGTCCTGTGAGGTGCCCTGTTTGTCATAGAAACACTACCGTTAAATCTCAGTGGTATTTGAGTGGTCAGTCCACAGTGGAGCATTATGTTGGAGGTGATGATGATACTCTAGCGATAAACATGGTATTTAAACACCGTTATCATTGTGGACGTTGCAGTGCACTGTTTTACCTAGTATCTCTTGCTACTCTGCTGGGCCAACCCATACAGAGAGTTTGTTCCAGATGTGTCGGAGGTAAAAGTATTTATATTTGTTCCCCCTCTCACGTAGTTATCATTATGCCCGGATTGACGATTACCACGGGTCTACGCTCAACCGAAGAGAAGCCTACACTGTACTACCTACCATCTTGACACCTGTAGGTGCAGCTTGGGGTGACAGTCCCGTCTACCCGACTGTCTGGTGGCAGCAATTACCCGTGTCTTTGAGCGTCACATTAAAAATACCCTGTATTACATCTAAGGCGTTCTAATTTGTATAAAAGATCGCCAGCCACGTGACAAAGTTGGTGGCTATGGTGGGATAGGCAATTATATCGGTGTGATGGACTATTTGCGGGGTAGTTACGTAAGAAAGTACTTAATAACACATTTTATTTTAGCCTTAGCGTCGGTACTGTTGGTTGAACGGCATTGGTATTACAACTGACCGAGAGGAGGACGCTAAGGCAGGCGTGACTCCGTAATAGGGGCTCCTGGTGCAGGGACTAATTCCGACGATTTATGAATGGCTGTTGTTGTGCTACAGTTGGTACAATGGCTCCAATTAATCGAGTGTTTTGAGGCGAAGCCGCAATAAGTTATTGAAACATTTATAGACACTATAAATAATGTCGCGGACATGGTAGGCTGGAAAGATGCGCCCGTTTGCGCTTGAAAGGCCAAGCCCTTGCAGTCTTTAAAGCGAATCCTCAAGTTAGATCGTGCGATCGTTGGTGAGAATTCGTAAAGTTTCTTAGGAAACATTTTAAGATAACGGAAAATAAAGCAGCCTCATTTGATAAATTATTTAATTGTGTACAACGACAGGGTGAGACAGTTAGGGACTGTGCCACACGTCTCTCAAAAGGTAGGAAATGCGACAATATCTCATGGTCCTGCGAGTGAGGAAGGCGTACGTGCAAAAGTGTTAGAAGAAACCATACTCGCGCAGTTTTTGAAGGGAATAACAGGTAATATTCAACTATTTGTGCTCTCAAGGGCTCCTGCAAGTTTCGATCAAGCGATACTGTTTACAGAAAACGAGGAGCAAAACGAAATGCTTAGCAGTTAGAGTTCTTTTAGCCAAGTATAGTAACAGACAGCCAAAGCCCTCTACTTCTGTTTACAGAGATTTTCGCGAATCGCTAAAGTGTTTCGCATGCGGAATGTTAGGCCACATACGGCCACATACACAGAGTGTAGTGTTAAAATGTTTTAACTGTGGTAAACCAGGGCATTTTGCAAGGGATTGTAAGAAGAAGGGTAGCGCCACTTGTGGGAAATGTGGGCGAGATAATCACAATACTGAGGCTTGCCGCATTCCTACGTGTGGTTATTGCCACATGTCAGGGCACACAGAGCCAAACTGCTATAGAAGGAAGAATATAAACATGCTAGGCAACCAGTCAGAGTCCCAGATTGGCGAGGCCCAAAAGTAAAAAATTTTATAAAAGGCATGTAAGTAGTAAGTATAATTATAAGAAAAAGATCGGCTCGCGATTTGCAGTAAATACAATTACTTTGCGAACGGGAACGATTATGTAGGTACTGCTCAATTAAGTACAATGCCGATTATTAGTAAATATGGGCGCAGCCGTCACTATTCTTAAGAGAAGTTGTGTTAGTAGGGGCACCTGTATTCAGACTCTTCAAGTTAATGTACAGTTACATACAGCAACTGGTAGCATGTTAGATTTAATTGGGAAAGTTGATGTTGATATTGTAGTTAAAAATGAAATCTGCAGACATGAGTGTATTATTTGTAGTGACGAGATGGTTTTTAATGCTGGCGGTTTGCTAGGAGCTTAATACTTAAGTGATTTTGGGTGTATAATTAATGTAAGGGAGAGAACTTTAGAGATAGGATGAACTGTAGTTTCTCTGAGTGAAATTGTGTTAAGGGGTATGGCAGGTGTTATTAGGAGAAAGGCAGGTACAGGCACTAGTAGAGGTGCGAGTCAGGGGAAGGCCTTTCCACTTTTAAGGCTAGACCAGTCCAAAGGGGCCGATAGTCAGAATTATTTTAAGAAGAATAAAATCACTGTAAGTGGGGGAGAGAGAAAATCAGTGTGTATTCAAAGGCAGGGAAACCCTTAAAAATGTGACATATTGAGAGAGAGGAAATCAATGTGCGTTGAAGACCCCTAAGTTAAGTGACTACATAGAGGAGAGAATTCAGTGTAAGAGTGTGACAGCCAAAAAGGCTGGAGATAAAAACAAGCATTCTATGGAATGTGGGATATGTGTGGTTGGGGTCGATTGTGGTTTGGATATGGGTAAAGCTGGAGGGAGGCGCGCCCCGAGACTGACCACGCCAAAGCCAAATCGGATCAGCTACATAATGCCATAACTGAGGAGACCTTGCATTTTAACAACGGAGGCCGTCAGTTAATACCCAGGGTGGATGGTGGCCTGCAGTTTAACAACGAGGTCCCGAAACCAGGTTCTAGGCTTTCTAGGGCAGATGTGACCTTGCAGTCGAATGTCGGAGGTTCGAGTCCTGACAGTGTCGAAGCCCATTTCCATGTGATTAATATAGAGGCAGTTCCAGTAAGGTTTCAGATAGCTACTGTAATTCCAACTTGCTGTGAACTGACCTGCAGGGTTAGAGAAGAAGCCCCGAAATTAAGTGAAGTTGTAATAGAGCCCGTGTGCCCGTAGAAGTTGTAAGAAGTATATGTAAAGTGAGTAAAGAAAGGTACGTACCTGTGAAAATTATAAAAGAGTCAGGAGTTTATGTATAATTAGAATTAGAGAGAAATAGGGAAGTAGGATTAGCAAGAATCCTGTCTGATGTATATGAATTAGAAAAGGTAATTTTTACGGTGAACTATGGAAGAAGTGAAGTCGATAAGTGCAGTAAATCGTTGCCTGGGGAAAGAGATAGTAATGCCATGCCTAAGAAAGAGAATGGTAATAGAGAAACGCAGACCGTCACAAAAGAAAATGTGGATGTTAATTTTAGATTAGGTGTGATAGAAGAGTCTGATACAGGATATAATAGAAATATGAGCTATTTTGATTTTATGTCAGAAGATGTAAATGCAGATATAAGTAAGCAACTTAAGCTAGAGCACTTAAATGAAGCAGATAGAGAATCTCCTGAATTGTTTGAGAGATTATGAGGACATATTTTTAAAATTTGGACAAAAGTTGGGGTGTACAGATAAAGTTATGCATACTGTTAATACTGGGGATGCTAAACCAATAAGTGTGAGGCCATATAGGGTTCCACAGAGCCAGAAAGCAATACTGCATGAGAAAATTCAAGCTATGTTAGAGGTGGGTGTGATAGTTCAGTCAGCTAGTCCCTGGTCTGCACCAATTATTCTGGTAACTCGGAAGACACCAGATGGGGCGTGAAGGTGAGACCATGTATTGATCTACGCCAGCTTAACAGTGTAACAAAACGAGATATATACCCCCTCCCCTTAATCAATGATACATTGGATATGTTAGGAGGAGCAAAATATTTTTCAACTCTGGACTGTGTCTCTGGATATTCAGGTTATTCAACTCCAGATTATCACTATCATTGTTTAAAAATGCCTTTTGGATTAGTAAATGCACCCTCTACTTTTGCCAGGGTAATGGATAATACTCTTGCTGGGTTAATTGGGATAGTATGCTTTGTTTACCTGGATTACATAATTGTCTTTTCAAAGTTTATGGAGGACAATGAGATTAATTTTAAATTAGTGTTCGAAAGACTGAGGACTGCTAAATTAAAATTAACACCAGAGAAATGTAACTTTCTGCTAGAATCAGTTAAGTACCTTGGTCATATAATATCAGCTGAGGGTATACAGTCTGACATTGAGAAAGTCAATGCCATTCAGAATTACCCCGCTCCTAAAACAGTAAAAGAAAATCGTCAAATTTTAGGTCTACTTGGTTACTATAGAAGGTTCATTCCTAGATTTTCAAAATTAGCTCAGCCACTTACTGAGCTGAGGGAAAAGGACGAGGCATTTATCTGGACAAAGGAAAGACAAGAAGGCTTTGAAACATTACGAGATGCATTATGTAGTAATCCAGTATTGAAGCATCCATACTTCACATCTCCATTTATCGTTACATGCGATAGTTCAGGTACAACTATGGGAGCAGTGCTCTCTCAGAAGATCAATGGCATGGAACATCCTAATTATCATAATATTTCTAAACAACTTAATAAGGCGGAAAGAAATTATTTAACAACTGATCGCGAATGTCTAGCAGTAGAGTTTGCATGTAAAAATGGCGAAATTATTTATATGGTCATAAGTTCACAGTTGTAACTGACCATGTGCCATTGCAGTGGTTACTGAGCTTAAAAGAAGCAAGTTCTCGATTAGCAAGATGAGCTTTATTGTTATCGGAATATTACTTTTAAGTAGAACACAAGGCAGGGTAAAGTAATAGAAATGCAGTTACTCCATCACATAAACCAGTACAGGCCATTGCCCTCCCTATGCTCCGATATGGGATAGAAAACATATTAACGAGGAGAAGGAAAGATGTTTGGTAAATAGGGAGTTGAGAAGAAAGATTGCATTAGGAGAGGAGCCTAGATTTTTTTATATATGATGATAAGCTTATGTACAAACACAGAAGGAGAGATGAGAGAAAGGATAAATTTGTAGCTCCAGATACAATGGAATTGAAAGTAATATCCAGTTACCATGATTTCCCTTTTGCTAGACACCAAGAGATTTAGTAAGGTCTCTTTTCTTTTGGGAAAATATGTATATATGTGTTAGATAGTATTGTCAGAGTTGTGAGTCGTGTATTGTTCGAAAGAGAGCCCCAGATATAAAACCAGTTCCTCCTCAGATGTTTCAGGAAGTAACATACCCTTTTCAACGTGTAAGTATGGACATAGTATGGCCATTGACAACCACATATAGAGGCAATAAATATATATTAACATTTCAGGATGCATTTTCAAAATATCCAGAATCTGTCTGTCTTCCTAATCAAAAAGCTGAAACTATTGTTAAGGTATTTGTTCATGAGAATATTGCTTGTCACGGTACTCCAGATCAACTTTTAACAGATTGTGGTTCAAATTTTACTTCGAAATTAATGAAGGAAGTGTGCTCGCTATTGGGGATACATAAGATCCTGACTACAGCTTACCACCCCGCATGTAATGGGTAGGTTGAAATAAGTCACTAAACATTTATTACTATGATTGAGAAAGACCAATTGACATTGGACGACTTGGTACCCTATGCATTGTTAGCTTACCGTAGTACACCACACAGTTCAACAGGAAAGAATCCTTTCTTTCTTGATGTTAGGGACACAAATATTCAATGTTAAGATATTGTTTGACCACGACGAGTATACTATGCAGTAGAAGAAAATTTTGAAAAAGAACTTTTAATAAGAATACAGAAATCTTTTGAAATTGTAAGAGAACTTCTTCGGAAGTCAGCAGTTGCTAGGGAGATCTAATTCAACAGAAAAACAAGACAGGTTAAAGTACAGGTTGGTGATAGGGTTTACTTAAAAAAACATAGAGGTAATATATAGTAGAGGGAGCATGACGTCACAAATATGTGTCCAACATGGTCTCGAGAGTTTGGTGTCGTTTATTTATGTTTTCTCGGCGTTAAAATGCAGTCGTGTTGTTCGAAACTCATGGCGTACCTTCCAGAATATATATTTAGTCATGTGGTGTCACCAAGATCTCGGTTCAAAACCTTATAGTAAGTATGTAGCTAATATTTACTTTTTACTAAAAACAACTGGGTTAAAGAAAACAGTAATGTGGCAAACATTGTTTACATTTGTCGTTCTGAAATTTCTACGCAATTGTACTATGCGATAGTATGGTAGTATGCTCTCCTTAGTTCGTATGTTCATCATATGGTACCAAAATAACCCAACATGGTTGTGATTATTAAGCAATTATTATCTTTTCTCGCAATTATATTTCAAATCTCCCGCGTATATTTCAATAAAGTCACGTGACACATGTTGAACACACAATTTCGTATGCAGCTGTATAGAGGATACTCACTCTACCCTATAGTTACTCTAAGTAAAAAACTAAGTAGTGCATAGAGGTTTGAACAATTAATTTATTCCCAAATGGTTAGGACCACTTCGTGTAATTGAACAGACCTCTAACTTTAATTTTAAAATTAAAGCTCTCTATGGTAAACATAAGCAGCATGTGCATGTGAATAGGTTAAAATTACTTAAAGGGCCCAACTTCACGGAGAGAGGAGAATATAAAGAATTCGTAGAAGATGAAGAATTTGAAAAAGAGAAAGAAAGGGATAATGAGGTGGAAGGAGAAAATAATTAGGATGTAGCGATACCCCCACCTATCTTTACCCCTAATCTCCTATGGCCAAGTATAGAGACTGGTGACACTGTTTTTGAACCGCAGCAAGAGCCAGATACAGGTAATGGCTACGCTTTAAGGAGTAAAGGTCCCGTACCAGACCTCCCATGGTTAATGTCATAGTAAGGTGAGATAACGAGGATATTTTCTGTGTTTGTAGTTATGTGGCAACTTATAATGGTACCGGGAGGACAAGTGAAAGGCGAACCGCAAGATGCAGCAGCGGCTACTGTGTCATTTAGGATGGACCAGGGTATATTATTTTTAAAGGAACATAATGTACGGATGACAGGTGATAAGTGGATTCTTGTTTTGAAAATTGATAAAGGTTATTATGCAGCTGCAGTGCAGCAGTTCCTATTTGTTATTGATTTATAACACGATCCTACACAGGAGAGTATAAGACAGAAAACAGAAATTTTACTAAATACATATGGAATGCAATTTCTCAAGAAATGGTTGTGTTAAAGACTCAAGCCTAAAAAACATTATATTATATAAATAACATAAAGAGTACTTTGCAACCGAAATATCGTACAAAAGGAGACTGATAAACATAGGTGGTGAAGTTTTGAAGGTATTGTTTGGTACAATGACTGAAAAAGATTTTCGTAGCATTAATAGAAAGATTCAGAAGTTAGCTGATAGTAACGAAGAAGTCATTCATATTGTAAATGAACAGCTTACTTGTCTTAATCAAACAAGTAAAGCTCTTGACAGAGATAGGATGATAATAGAAACATTATCAATGGTGATTAATACAATCGGTGTTTAGTTATATACACTCCAGAGATCTTTCGTGGACGAGGCTAATAACATTAATGAACAATTAAGTGTTGTATATGGTCTAAATTCAGCAATGAGAACGATTGAGGCAATCTTAGGAGAAATAAGGGAGGAAGTTATTTTATTTACACACGCTTTCGACTTAACAAGTCTTGGGAAACTGTCATCTTATTTTTTAGGCGCGACAAAGTTTACTAGAGTTTTGCGCAACATAAATTTGCCAACAGAGTTGTCCTCCTTAACCAATTTAAAAACGGACGAAATTTATCCTTACTATAACTTAGCCGCAGTACATGCAGACACAGTTGGTCAACTTTTAAGACTAAATTTAGATCTCTCACTCAAATCTCAGAACAGATTCTTTACCTTATACAGAGCCATAAGTTTACCCACCGTAGGAAGTGACAATAAAACTTATGGAGAAGTTGAAAGTACTCATGAATATTTTTCAATTTCAAATGACAAATTATCGTTTCTAGAACTTACATTGACTGATTTGGAATAATTCCAACATTCAATTATTAAGATCTGTTCACCGACTGTGCCAATAAGGAACCATGAGGTACAGTCTTGTCTTCATTAACTTTTTGTAGGAGACCATTCTAGTAGTAGAAGTTCTGTAGGATTAACATTCTTGACAACTTTCGCCAGTTTATCACAGAACCAGTGGAAGTAAGTTGTGGGTTTACAGTTTGAGACATTCTGCAAGTGATGTAATTGGTTGTAATACGCAGGATACTGGTCCCACTGAGTCTAGAATTCTTTACGAAACAGGTGTTATTGAATTAATTGAATTAATAATGGGTGATATCTTCATGGTAAGGAGATTACACTACTTCCACGCTAATCTGGGGAAACCTCAGTTGACACAATACCTAGTCAAATTTACATCCCCAATCTTTCCTATGTGTTGACAGACATGTTTCAGATATTAAAAGATGACAATAGATATTACAATTCAAGTATTAGAGAAATGTGAAATGAATTAAATGTAAAGGAGTTGCCTCAAGGTAAAATGTCTTCGGATTAAGCAAAACAGAGAAGAAGTATGAGAATGCTTGACAATGTGTGCTGTTCGAGTCAAGTGCATATAAATATTGTGTTGTGCTATCAGTTCATTGCCTGTGTATGTATGCCTCATACCAGACATTGATGTGTTACAGGGAATATCAGAGGATATAGAGCCGCATATTCAACCGACGTAGGGATAATTCCAGTCACCTTTACGAAGAAATGGCAGGTTTGCACAGTATTCAGGAACTTAGAGAGATACTCGGAAGGAACGAATCCCTTGGTCCACCAACGTTACCACAACCACGAAATGCGGATGCAGGAGACACCTCCTTCCAGTCCGAATTGAGAATCCGGATACAACTAGCAACCAAGAATAAGAGAGACAGGAATAGAAGACTATGGTTGATTTACATTGTTTATTTTAAAATCTTGTTGATTCACACACTTGTTACGTGATTTTAAGGTTCTGTAAGACTAAATATTTTATCGTTACAGTTAGCAGGGATAATGAATTGAGATGATTTTGTTGTACTTCAGAACCTTAGTTTACAAATGTTACGATTTATGTAGGAATTAGTATAGAGTAGGGTTTAATGGAACTTGAGAGTTTTGTAAACAATGTGGAAGGCAAGTATACGAGGTTTATATTACGATTGGAATTTAAATCCCTAAAAAATATGGAAAAATACTAATTTAAGCAGAAAATTAAGAGTAATTGAGTGTTTTGTCCCTGATAGGAACTAGCGACATGGATAAATATGAACGATACATTAGAAATATTCGAATTTTGATTTTTCATCAACTGCAGTTCGGGAATAGGAGAGACGGGATGAGCAGGAAGGTCACTGTAACCATGGTGATGTGGCAACAATCCATGTGGACGCATACTCCTAGCAGTGAAGTCATGAGAAGACGAGGTGGGGGTCCAGAATATGGAATGCCAAATTACTTTAAAAATGGAGGTGTGTTACGGAGTGAGATGGACTCACTGGTATTCAAAGAGGCAGGTTTAGAGATACATTTTGGTAGTATTTATTGTGGGTATGAAGCCTGTATGGTGACTTCAGGCTCTGTATGGAGTGCAATGAGAGGTTGCTCATTCGTTGGTGATGAACGACTGGCCTCTCCTATGACCAGTTGCCTTAATTTGACAGATTGACCTAGGGTAGCAAGCCGGCAGGATTTTGGGTGTCGTGTGGAACAGAAACTTCTTGCTCACCTAAATCTGGGAGGTTAGGTGTAGTTTGAAACATTGACCAGAAAAGCGCATCGCTATTCACTTCGGGAAGGGAGGACCACTATTGTTATTGATGAGAACAACCCATTCGTCGGTGTCAAGCAAGGATGGGTTGGTTTTAGAAGAGAACATTGTGAGGAACAGGGTCTTCAGACCTATCATTATTGTGAAATGTAGAAGGGGGTTGTATTGTGCACTAAAATTACTACCTTTGTAGTTTAGGAAATATTCAAATTCAAGGCGTAAGTCGTTGGTAAGAGCAAGAGTAGAAAAGGTGAAATCTGAATTGTTATGTATACAAATAGAAACTTCAGTAGCTGCAATCCTCATGTTAACACAGAGTTTCTTAAGCTTCCAGCCAGCGGTTTAGTGTCAGTAGTACACGATGGCGAGACGACACACAGGATACGGAGACGACGGGCAACCCTTCTCGCATAGGAATGGTTAATTATCATGTAAGCAAGCGAGGGGCCATGATGATTTCATCCTATGATGTAGAACAAGGCGAACAATGAATGTTGAGTGGGGGACGTGCGGAAGATTACGTCCACAGCCATTCTGAGGTCACAGGTAGGGAGTTCGAGCCATTGTTGTAACCTCGTGATGTCAATGGTTCACTATATAAGCCTCGTGAAATTGAGTTTAAAGAGGAGTCTTGTATCAACCTACAGGGGAATCTCCCGGTCTAATAAAGTTACTTAGATTAGATTAATTTAATACTTCAGGTAATATAGCAAATTTCAATATGGATGGTCCAATAGTATGCACAATACAATGCCCTTCTTGTAACAGTGCCGATTGCGTATCCAGTTTCTGGGCTCGTCGAGTAGAATCAAAAGACGGAGTTATGAAAATTGTCCTCCATAAAATCCTCTGGTGCGCATTTTGTGATACCAAGTTTAATGCAGAGTAAAGTTTTTATTCTCTTTTTACTATGAATAGTTCTTACAAGCTGTACCACAGTTAATACTTTTTCGTAATGTAGAGAAGATATAATTATGTGAGATTGTAAGGAAATTTTTATATATAGATGTTTATGATGTTGGATAATGTTTAATGGATAGTAGGATTACACATATACTGAAACTAATAAATCTGTGTGAGATGTGAAATATATAGTAAAGTGTAATCATTATTGAAAGAATGATATTTCACTTATATTTTTATAATAAATAGGCGTCCCGACGTCCCTTATCCTGTGCGGTGCCCTGTTTGTCATAGAAACTCCACCGTTATATCTCAGTGGTATTTGAGTGGTCAGTCCACAGTGGAGCATAATGTTGGAGGTGATGATACTCTAGCGATAAAGATTGTATTTAAATGTCATTACCATTGTGAACGGTGCAGCGCACTTCTTCCTAGCACGGTCGTAGAAGAACATGTCTGGACACTCGCCTATCTAACAATGTATTTTGCTTGACCCCCTTGTTGATTGGCTGTAGTTCGTCAAGTTACCGAGAATGTCGTACTTTTTGGCGCTGTTTTCCGTGCTGTCGGACTCAAACTCCGTCCACATTTTCCATTGTTAAATTTATAAAGTAAATAAAGATTGGTGGAGCCATGATTTTAAATTGTGAGCGAAGGAAGGTTTTCATAAAATGATAAAAAATACGTTTTAATAAATTGTTTACCTTATTGGGAGGGAAGTGGGCGGAGTTTAAGTCGACTGCCCTAACAGCAGCGCCAAATACCTATAGCATTGTCGGTAACTTGGTGAACTACAGCCAAACAACAAGGTGGTCAAGTTTCCAGGTGAGTGTCCAGACCTGTTCTTCTACCCGTGCTTCCTAGTATCTCTAGCTCTCCTGCTGGGCTAATCCATGGAGAGAGTTTGTTCCAGATGTGTCGGAGGTAAAAGTATTTATATTTGTTCCCCCTCTCACGTAGTTATCACTATGCCCGGATCGACGATTACCACGGGTCCACGCTCAACCGAAGAGAAGCCTACACTCTACTACCTACCATCTTGACACCTGTAGGTGCAGCTTGGGGTGACAGTCCCGTCTACCCGACTGTCTGGTGGCAGCAATTACCCGTGTCTTTGAGCGTCTCATTAAAAATACCCTGTATTACATCTCAGGCGTTCTAAATTGTATAAAAGACCGCCAGCCACGTGATATTTAAACCAGGTTTCTTCAGAATCACAAGGTCTAAAATTGAAAAGACAAGATTTCTGACACTGCTGTTGCTACAAGAATTTGTCGAAAAATAATAGATATAATGTCTAATAAACTTTATTATTGTTACTTGAAATAAAATTAATAAATATAATGTGCTTATAATTATATAAATTTGTATTACTTATTATATTTTAGACTGTTAAATTTTCACCAAACCAACCGTATTATTAAAACTAGAGGAAAATATATTCACTTTGTTATGAATACCAAGAGCTTCGCCTGGAGGACGGGCTAGTGGCGACGACAGTGCAATCATGCCACTAGTAACACAAGACTAGGTGTCATCAGCGATTCTCCCCGCCTGCACTGAAGTGTGGCAATGTAACGCTATGTATTGGGGGAATCGGGGTCTGTCTTCCAGCCGTCATCAGCTAGCCAGGATGGTCCTTGGTTGAGACCCACAATGTGACGCCGTCCGTCGTTGACCGTACCTTCCATAATCAGCCCCCGCCATCATGATAACGGTGATGTCTAAGGTGTCCAAAGGGTTACCTAACACAGAGTAGAATATTTAACTAACTATCTAAACAGCCGTTCCCCTCGTATATAAATTATTTAGTACAGCTGTGTAGTATTCTGTAAAATCTAAACTATTTAGAGTAAAACCAACGTATTTAGATAATGTATTTCATTAAACCGTAAACCTCACACAAGCATTATCCACTAACTTGTTTCAATACAAGAGCCTACCTCTGACTACAGTCACCCCCCTCCCCCTCCATTTTTAACGCTTGTGTAAAACGGTTAAATGAGTGTTTTAAAGTAACTTGAACAGTAATCCTGATATAGGTCGTTCGGGATAAATTGAGCACTAAAAACGTAACATTTGAAAAATATCACTAGCCATTACTGTATACATTTCAACAGTAACTGTAGTCCCCTTACTGCTTGTATGGTTGGCAGCGAAATTACGCAATATAGTTCCGTGTGTTTTCCTATTTAAATGCAACAACACTGAAACAAAATCAACAGAAGTCGACATAATTGTGATAACTGTGTTTTGTATAATTAATAAACCTTTTCTTACCAAACTAAATGTGTTCCTACCGACTGCACAGTATATGTTACACGCGCAAACATAAAGTGACGTGTCCAGAGAGGTCAGACATTTCCCGTCGTCAGCCGTTACGCGCGTAAATACACGAATTGGCAGAAAATAGAACTTTAGCAGGGCTTATTTGAGTGCTCACTTTATCCCGAACTGCCTATACCGAAAGGAGCCTTAGAAAAATGTCATGTATTAATAATATTTGTGAAATTAATATTTTGACACTAAGGGCGCTATTCACCTCTGTTTTCAACTTCTTTATTTTTTATATTTGTACCAGATATTTTTTTCTTATTCTATACATAAATTGTGATTAAATCTTCCTCTTAGGAAATTTTTTTGTCTCTCATAGTTTTTGTGTAATGAGTCGTAAACGTCAAAATTTGCACTGACAAACCAAACTGAACAAATTCACACTAAGTTACAATGTCGTAGGCTATGGTTTGACATATATAAAAACAAAACATTATATTTTTTTTGAATTTCTAAAAAATTGTTGATATATATTTTTTTTTAATTTTCATTTCAAAATTCAGCATTTTAAATTTTATTTTTCGTTTTTGTTTATGTCAAATCATAGCCTACAACATTGTTATACACTGTGAATTTTGTCGGTTTGGTATGTCAGTTGGTTTTAGTGGCGTACTTAAAAACATAAAGTGCAAATTTTAACGTTTACGCCTCATTACACGAAAAATATGAGAGATACAAAAGTTTCCTAAGAGGAAGATTTAATCACCATTTATGTCTAAAATAAGAAAAAAATATCTTGCACCAATATAAAAATAAATAAAGACGTTTAACCTGAGGTGAACCTCGCCCTTAAACATCAAAAATGTAGCATTAAAATTAGCAGTATTTATCAACTACAGAACAGGTTTTAAGGATGGTTTGTTGTGTTCATTTTGTTTTAAACAGTTTTTAAATCGGTTATTAGAAAAATAATTTTTGTCATATATCCGTCGTTTAAACTACGTGGCGTCTAGCGTGATAAGCAGAGTCCTACGCAGGCCCTCATTATACATTCATCAGGTTCGTGGACACCCTGGAGGGAGTGAGAGGAATGGTATTAGAAAGGGAAGGGGGAGGGTGTCCTTGGAGGGTGAAGGGTGGCGGTGGAATTTCATCAAGTCGCACATGATCGGCTCCGGGGAGGAGAGATATGAGAAGATGCTCGCAGTGCTGCGAATTCAGAGCGCCTACTTGCTGTTAGGGAGAAGAAGTATGTTGGCTGTTGGCGCCGTATATCGCCAGTCGCTCAGCTTCTGTTGGTCGTTCACTGAGGGTGATTATCTTAACAGGTGAAACATGAGACAAATACCGGACGTAAAAGGAAATAAAATCCTTATCCATTCCACATTGAGCAATATACTTTGTATAGATATTTACTCAATCTATAATATAAATAAATACTTCATGTTATTTAGATGTATTACGTATATAATTATTTTAAAACTGCTACCTGTAGATATAAATTAAAAAAAAAACTACTAGCATATCTAATGAGCCTGCATATCGTAATATTAATGTAATTTACCCCAAACTATCAAATCGGTCATACAGATCAAGAAACATGAAATTATATCTTAATTAATTCTTGTCATTCTACCTTCTACCATGTTTAACATACGGCAATAATGTATAGTTAAATAACATTTTGGATAGTAAATTCTACTGACATTAACCATGGCATGCTCACAATCCGATTAGCTGTTCTTGATACATATGCATTACAACTGTATTTCCGTGTCGTGGAATCTTCCATACATTAGAAAGTATATTACTGAACACAGCATGGACCAAAAAACAGCAAAGCCCCGTTACCTTACATATTAAAAATTGTGTGACGAATTAAAAATAATAATAATAACAGGAAACCTGTTCCTCAGATTTATTTTGTAATTGAAGGAAAAACAAGACGGAAGGAAAACAAATTTTGTAACCTACTAGCAGTTCCCTGCGGCTTTCCTCGTGAGCATTGTTCATAACTGATAATATTTACTATGAAAAACCTCTTTGTACATCAAATTGGTACTTCAGTCATCAAGTGTTAGAATGACAAATCTGCTAGTTGAGTCAACTTTGCCGCAGGATAATTATCTATAGCTGTCCACGCAAGAAGCATCTTAAGTTTGTCCCTGCTACTAACAGTAACTTCACCTGGGCCTTATTTATAGCACTGCAAATTTGACGTTGTAGGGTGGTTATAGACTCTTAAATTAAAGAGGTTAATAGAATTTAAACATCTGTTTTACTTTATGCTCAACCACTGGCGACGGTGCCCTAAATTACATATTTGAAGTATTAACTTAAAGTTTAATGCCGTTAGAAAGTTTTGATGGTAAAAGGTTTCGCGGAAACATATTTGGTTCCCCAAACTTGATATCAGTGAGATTGTACATGTGAGCTGATGTTGTCGAGGAACCTAACTGCGCTAATTCAATCTGATTTGCAGTTTTTGTGTGTCAGAATTGAACGTTCGCACGCAGCTTTTAACGGAATTCGAGCCCAGAACTTCCCGGAATGTAGATCAGAGCTACAAACAACTGCGTCACGTAACGTCGAAATAATTAATGAAAACAAACTTTATTTAAATAATTAAATATTTAAGTCCTGGGCTCATAGAAGTTGTACAATATATGTTACTGTAGCGTGATACACATGTATAATTTATTTATCGCTGGTCTTAGTTGCTTTCGGATCGTTTGCATTGAAAGTTTACAAACTTAGTTTTATTCTTGATAATAATATTATCTTATAATGTAAAAAACGTGCATATAAGTTCTTGTATACTTATGTAATCATCACTCTGACGCGAACACCTCAATATTTCTACTGGTTAAATAGATATCATGGGTTGATGTAAAACCAATTTTGTGCTTTTTCATTCTTTCGGGTGTCAAACTTCGAAGTATTTCAATTTCGCATCTCAGACATTTGTATAAGTATTCAGTTGAAGTGCAAATCACGACGGTAGCCTGTTCATTCGAATCAAAATCGATCATTTATTAATAAGCACATATTACCCCTGCACAGTACTGAGAGTTCGAATTTCGAAAAATCTAAAAACCATTTTGCAATGATTTATGTAATCGTCATCCTGAAGTAAAAATTAACTTTATATCTCGATGGGTTCGACCGATATCGAAGATTAAGCTAAAATACGTTCCAGGTCTTTTCACCTCCTAAGAGAGTGAATTTCGAAAAACCCTTTAATCACGGTTTAGAACATTTTATTGGTGTCTCATGGACGTGAAAAATATGGCAATAGCCCTCTGGGCTCAAGATATAGCTACGATTAATTGAAATCACATTTCATCACTTTTCGCCCCTTTTCACCTCCTTAGGTGGCCCATTTCGAAAATTTGTGAATTTACTATTCAGGTATTTGAGTAAGCATCAATTATAAACAAAAATCACGTCGCTTTACAAAAAATCAATGAGGTCGATGCATATCGATTGTGAATCGAAAACATATTTTAGCCTTACTTTACCTCTTTGGGGCCGAATTTGGAAAATATATTTATTTGGTATTTGCCATATTTACATAAGCATCGATCTAAAGCAAAGAGCACTTCGATATCTCGATTGGATCGACAGATATAGAGGAATAATCTAAAACACATTTCACGTATTTTCACCCGCATAATTATCAAATTTCGGAACGTCGTTGATCCCTATGTTAGTAATTTGTGTGCATAACCAACTGAAGTAAAAATCACGACGATAGTCAATTGTGTTTAAGTGATATAGACGATTCATAAAAAAAACACATTTTACCCCTTTCACCATTTGGGGGTCGAATTTCAAAAAATCTTCAAATTTATTTTTGGGTATTTACGTAAGGAACAGTTTGAAGTGACTGCCAACTCTCTATCCCGAAGGATTTGATATATATCGATAGTTAATCGGGAACCAATTTTAGGTCTTTTTCACCCCCTTAAATGTCGAATTTCGAAAAAATCCTTAAATTAGCTAATATGCTTTTATGTGTGTCCTGTTAAAGTAAAAATCACGATGATAGGCCGTCGGGTTCGAGCTCTATTGACGTTCTTTCGGAAATACATATCACAACGTTTCACCCCATTAGAGGTCGAATTTCGAGCAAGCACTTCTTAGTGCTCGCCTACGACCTGAGGGGAACTCACACAAAACAATTTAACGACTTTAGGTTCAGTGGTTTGGGTTGCAGTTTGATATGTCAGTCAGTCAGTGTTAATTTTTATATAAAGGGATAATGAAATGAACAACTCACATAATACCCAAGTCTCTGTATCAAATACTCCATTATTATGATAAAGTATGGATTAATAGTTCCTTTAGATATATAAAATATTTAAGACATTTTCAGATAACATTTTGATGACGTAAGCATTGCATGAATTAAACACAAAAAAAAAAAACATAGTGATGTTCCTCTGCGAAGCTCTTTATGGGTATACCTACCCAGTTTGATACAATGACTTGTAGGTACTGTTTAATAACTGGAAAACTGGGGAATTTAAGGTTCTTATCTACGTAGACTGCGTTTGTGTGTACGTGAGGCACAAAATCGATGGAGCGTTAAAGAATGACGTTGTTCGGCTTATGTAATTCATTAACGCCTCTACACGCAAACCCAGCAACTGGCGCGCAGAGCTTTACTGTTATTAATTTTTCTGTGGGATACTAAGCGGTGACCGTATTATTTTATTTGCGATACTTATGTTTCAAATTCCAGCACTTCTTTATATTAACGTGTTTTTCGAATCCGGTTGGAATTTTCATAGATACGGCAGTTTATAAAAGTTGCTTTTAAACATTTTGAGAGTTTTTAAAATTGTTTTTCTAATAAGCGACCCTAATTTTTAAACTGGTAGAACATTGTTTAAATTGTGTTTTCTTTTCACAACTATACAAACTTAATGCACATTGAGATGTTTCTTCCAAATATGATTACTTGTAACTCGTTGCAATGTATTTCAAACGCAGGTAGATAGGAACCTTAAGCCAGGAACGAATTAATATGAACAGTATGAGTTTTTAAGTTTCACTGAGCAAAGTGTCACATAAATGTTATCCACACGTACCTCTCTATTCACAAGCGGCCACACAATGACATGGCGGAGATGTACCCTTGCACTCAAGGCTAATCCATGTAGTTGGTAGAAGCTTTACTCTCCACCGATATATCAACCCGTTATTTATTGTAGACGGCAACAACTCCATTCCAACAAAAATAAAAGACAGGTACAGGTCCCAGCTAATACGGTTACACGAACCCGTCCGTTTGTTCAGTAAATTGCTACTAGTCTGTCGAGTTGCACTTGCTTTACAATACACACAATGAGTTATAGGTAGAGCCGCAATTTTATGGCGAAAAGATTTTTGCAACATTTGGTTTCGATGCGTCATGTGTAGAGCCCGGTAATTTTCGCGAAAAGAATTTTGCAGCACTTTGTTTCAGTGCCTTACGTGTGCACCTGCATCTCTGCTATGTGGTCAGTGATTGGATGCCGTAACACCCAGCGTGTGGAGGTTAAACCTGCAAATCACAGACGTGTTGTGTGGTAGTTATCCGTGTTCTGACTGACACAGTCAAATGAGTAACGACTCTGCACAAAAACATTCTGTCAATAGCCATGAAGTTGAACTGCAGGTGTGCACGTGAGTCACTGAAACAAAGTGGGGCAAAAATCTTTTCGCGACAAAATCGTGGCCCTAGTTATAGAAACTTCGGTTCCCGGTCTTCTGGCAGTGCGACTTCATGTGGCATGTGACGCGATATCTGTGGTATGTTTTAATTTGGTCAGAGATCATAG
The DNA here is from genome assembly GCA_003012365.1 of Medauroidea extradentata. Lineage (NCBI taxonomy): Eukaryota > Metazoa > Arthropoda > Insecta > Phasmatodea > Phasmatidae > Medauroidea > Medauroidea extradentata. The sequence goes on along the minus strand of PNEQ01039786.1, from coordinate 27,984 downwards.
CAGAATTTTTAGCTTACTTTCCGAAGGAAAAAGTAGGCGTACGAGATCACCTTCCTATTTGTGTAGCTGTGTGTGTGTGTGTCCCCTTAAAAACTTTTGAACCAATGGACCGAATTTCATCAAACTTTCTACTCTACTTAGGAAATATTTTTCCAAAATTTCACCAAACTTGGTGCACAAATACAACATACATAGTTGACTTTACTTTTGTGTATTTCGTTTATCACGTGTTCATTTTTTTTAACGACGGCCATTTTTACATGTATGGCATAATATCATATAATGGTAGACATTTTTATATGTTATGCATTAGCTATATGACATATGTGTTGACTTTTTTAAGGGATTTCATTAATCTTGGTACATATATACTGCATAGCTTAAAAATCTGATTTGACAGTTTTGTATTTCGTTTAATACGTGTTCATATATTCATAATGGCGATCATGTCATATATTTTGCGTCATATTACATATTTGCGGAAATATTTTTCCGAAATTCATTAATCTCGGCACGCATATTTTACTTAGTTGACTGGACTTTTGGTTTTATCGTTCATTCTTTAGTAATATTTTGAAATCTGTGGAAATTTATTATCTTTATGGTAGAATAATAGAAATATATGACAGAAAATTTCTTCCTCATTTTAATAAAACTGGATACCAATATAATGCTTAGAAAGCTTGACTTATTCTTCGTATATTTTCGTTTTTCATATGTCTTAATTAATGCTATGGTTCAATATTCCTTGATGTAAGTAAACTATTTTAACCTTCAGGGTTAATTTGCTTGTACTTTGAGAAAAGAACGCTTATCAGTTATGCTGGTAATTTTTTTTACGATTAGTAAGTTCTTATTTTGTTAGGAAACTATTTTGTGACTTACGCAAAAGTCAAACGAAAATAGTATCGTACGGTTATATTTAGTTGAAAATTAATTCAAACATTAAGGCTTTAAAATTCGATGATAGTTGCATCTTCCTTCGAGTTACCTTACAAGTTTTAAAATGTCTAGCCTACTTTCCAAACTAAAAAGTAGGCTTATGAGATCACCTATCCGTCTGAATGCCTGTGTACGTGTCCCCTCTGAAACTTTTGAATCTAAGAACTTGACTTTTATATATTTCGTTTACGCTTTGCTCATATGTTCAAAATAGCAGCTATTTTAATATATTTAGCGCAGTATTACGTAGCTTAGGAATAATTTTTCATAACTTCACCAAACACAGTACATATACATTACATACAAAGCTTAGTTTACTTTTGTGTATTTTGTTCATATTGTGATCATATTTTTGAAACTGCGGCCATTTTTATTTTATTTTTTGCTTAGTATCCAATATCTTAGGATTTTTAAGATTTTCATAAAACTTAGTATACATATACTACGTACAAAGCTGGCTTGATTTTCATGTATTTCGTTTATCCTGAATTCATATTTTTTAATAGCGGCAAATATTTTATATTTTTAACATGGTATTGCATGAGATTTTTAAATGTTTGTTTCAATGGGAGTTAAAATGGGAATTTATTGGTTGGTGGACATACGCCATTGCTCATGTTTTGTTGACCAAACATGTATTGAAGAACAAAGTATTCCATGTCTTAGGAATTGTTCTTCAGAATTTCCTTAAACTTGGTACAAAATACTTCCTATAAAACTGACTTCTCTTTGTGTGAATCGTTTATCCTGTGATCATATATTCTGAATAGCGGACATTTTTATATTTCTTGCATAACACTAAATGCCATAGGAAATATTTTTTAGAAAATCATGAAATGTGGTACACAAATACTACATACAAAGTTGATTTCCTTTCAGTTTATTCCGTTCATGTGGTTTTCATATTTTCTAAATGGCGGCGGTTTTTGTGTTTTTAGCATGGTACTACATATCTGAGGAAATTCTTTTTCAGAATTTCAATAACTTGGTCCACACATACTACATACAAACCTGATTTGACTTTTGTGTATTTCGGTATATCTTGTGTTCATATATTCGTAAGTGCGACCATTTCATATGATTTGCTGCGTAGTATGACATATGTGATAAATATTTTCCCGAAGTTAATTAATCTTTATAAACATATACTACTTAGTTGATTATATTTTTATATGTTTAGTTTTTCATGTGATCTTATTTTTGAAACGGCTGCCATTTTTATGTTTTATCGTAATGTTATATCTCAGGAAATATTTTTATTAATGTAATCAAATTTGGTACAAATATATTAATTGGTTAGCTGATCTGACTTTTTTGTATTTTATATATCCTGTGTTTATATTTCCATAAATGCGGCCTTTTTTATTTAGATTTACATAACATAGGAAATTATTTTCCGATTTTCGATAATCTTTGTTGACACATACAGCTTGAATATCCGACTTTTCTTTTGTTTGCGTATGTTATTACCTTTTATTAATATTTTCAAAATGGTAGTAATTTTTTGTATGCATATCAGAGGAAATGTTTTTTTCTCGAATTATTTTTAACTTAGTACACATATGCCACGTTGCATACTGACTTAACTTTTGTTTATTTCGTTAATAATGTGACCATATTTTAAAAATGGCGGCCAATTTTATATTTTTGGCATAGTCTTACATATTTGGGGAAATGTTTTTACGTAGTTCATTAATATTGGCATGTGTATTCTACTTAGTTAGTCGACTGGACGTTTGTGTTTTTTGTTAATCCTTTGGCAATATTTTGAAATTAGCAGCCGTTTTTAAATTTAGGATAGAATAACATCTCAAAAAAAAGTTGTTCCCAATTTTATCAATTTGGTAGGTGTATGTTATTTACTAAGCTGATTTAGGTTTTGTATATTTCTGTTATCATATGTCTAAAATATTATTTAATATTCTGAGATGTACGTAAGCAATTTAAACTTCCAGGGTTAATTCGCACCTACTTTGGGGAAAATAGTCTTAGCAGTCATGCTGTTAACTTATTGTTCACGTTGTGTAACTCACCGATATTGCTGTAGGAACAAGGACTAGAGAGCTAGCTTCCACCAGGGCATTTGTATTTCGATACCAGAATTTTCGCATGTGTGAAACTTGGCGGGCGCCGCCGTTGTCGTGGGTCACATTCCTGGTCCGCGCCATGGCCTGCGCCGTCAGAATGACTGACGCCTGTCGCCCAGTTCCGAATTGTACGAGAGAAATAAACGCTAGTGTTCACATTGCTACGTCACGCGTCAGGAGCGAGCTAGGAGGCCGCGGTTGGCGCAGTGGATAGAGCACTCGCCTCCCACCATGGCGAGCTAGGTTAAATTTCAACGGCAAGTGTCACAACCTATCACAGCTCCCCTTCCCTCTCTTCAGCAAATAGTTTGTGTAGTACCATGTAAAACAAGAGGAAGATATTTAGTACTGAGGAGGCAAATTTTTTATGTAATGCAAAAGTGATAAAAAGTGCCTATTTTATTTTGTTTACTTTAAATTAATGACTATAACTAAAATGAATGTGTATTAAATGCAAAGTCTTGTTAATACTATATTAATTTTTCTCTTGAAAGTTAACAATTGTACAAACAAGCTTCTACGCTATCCTCGTGCGGAGGTACGATAAAATACCATCGTCTTTCAAGCTTCGCACGTATGGGCAGAGATCAGCAGCAACTCGACCAATAGCAGTGCAGCAGTATTACTTCCACGACCACGTATGAAATTATTTTTGAAGTCAGTGAAGACTCATACAAAAATCTTGAGTGCTAAGTGGACTACCACCTCATTTCCAGTGCGAAGAGTGTACAGGGGTCTTGCTAGCACTGCGAGCTCCCAATTAATTGAAATGTAACCAAACACAATTTTCAAATCAAATTACTTTCTTATTTATCCAGTTGTCACAGAATGTTAAAGTCGTGATACAAAAATGAGATAAATAAACTAACAAATTTTTATTCGAGTGCTTGGTATATGATCTTGAGAGAAGTACGCTACATGACAATTGAATTAATCTCTAATGTAGGATGCTGTAAGCATCAGGGGCGTGGGCAGGGGGTGATTTTGTGTCCAAACGCCCCCCCCCAAATTAAAAAAAAATATGCACAGTTAAAAATATTATGTCGGACAAAAATCGATGTAATTTAAATCCAATGTTTTGATTCCAAACCTGCTTAAATAGCACCAATTTGCACCCTAAAATCAAAATTTTCCCGGAGAAGGACCCCCTGTCTTAGTGCGGGGTGCAAGTGAACACCCCCCGAAAATAAATCCCGGCTACGCCCTTGTAAGCGGGCACACAAGAGTGCGAGGCAGTTATCTGACCTTGTCACACAACACTGTATATGTGACTTTATGAGTGTTTATCATGAGCACACCTGCACGGTGTGCAGAAACAACTGACCACAGCAAGGCAAGTGCACAGCAAGCACTTTCACATGTCATTGTCGCATGATGCAACCTGACTCTGCGTACGTGTTTCACACAAGTTTCTCGAGCTCACACCAGTGCAGTGTCTTGTAACCGATCACGTGCACGCGAACACTGCTGCTCACTTGCGATGTATCAGGGCTTCAACCAAGACTAATCTGCCTACATACAAGTTTCCGATGTACGAACAAAACACAGTTCTGTAAAGAACAATCGCGATGCACTACCATGCCCTATATCGTGGCTAAAAATACAATTTTCTCATCGGCTATGCCATAAAATAAAAAGCCTTCATTGTAGTGCATACAACATACAGTACTACAATGTACTTCAGAACATACATTTACGTGTATCACAAAATAATATCACAGTTTGAAGCCCTCCAGGAGCACGTCGGCAACACTGCACATCAGTTTAACACATTGTGTTCCGGAGAGATACGAAACTACACACGTGCGGCTGTGTAGATTGTCGTACATTCGCTTCCCTGCCCTCTTGACTCAGTCAGGATATCAACGTTGACGATTCTGTAGTGATGACTTTGTGGGGTATACTGCGCGGAGACATGAGAAGAGTCAGTGTGTGAAGAATCGGTTCCGAGTGGTATAAAGGTGTAAAATATGTTCTAAGCAGTTTTCCGGGAATGGTAAATTAAAAAGACACTTCAAAACCTGCATGTGAATGCTCCTTGGTCTGCCTGAAACCTACAGGCAACGAAATTAGCACCCTTTGATATAGTGGGTATTATGTGCGGTGGAGATGAGAGCATTAAGATATTTGTAGGTAATAAAAATAATGTGATGCAGTCAGCTCGAGCAAAGTACACACCTACTAGGCCCTCAGGAGAAAATTATGAGTTTCATAAATGTGTAACTGAGGAGAATGAAAACGAATATGGGGCACATATAATGAGAAACTTAGATAATGAAAAAATAAGCTACTGTGTTGTTTTCAAATACTAGGGATTGTGATGTAGTTGTTGAAAATAAAGAATATAGTCCTGACGAGGATATCGATGAACACTATCCCAACCCACTCCCATATCTCACAAGTCAAGAAACAAAGAAAAGCGATGTGAAGCCGTCACGAACTGACCAACATACTGACTATGAATTTACCAATGATCATTATGAATTGGTTGATAAAAAAAGGACTCTTAATCTAGATGCAGTGTGCTGCAGATTATTCCCATGTATATGAAATATATTGTATTATCCAAGAACTGAAAAACAGAGGGTACGTTAAATAGGTACACACTGAGTTTTTCTAAGGGCCTCTGGCTGATGTGAGAAATACTAATGCGTGAATAAATGAAAAAAAAATTAAAAAGGAATAATTTATTTTCTGTAATAAATTCCTTCCGCTTGAAAATTCTTAGCATGCTTAATTGAATTTTTAAAAAATCAGTTTTTTGATACTTTGTGTGTGTACTTTTTAATTCTGACTTGGACATACAAAGTGGTTTAAAATAGAATGCATCAGTTTTGACTAAGGGACGTGGATGGTGAATAAGTTTATAGATTACGACTGTATGCTAAGAGTAAATTGTAATACATTAAGTAATATTTTTAACAAGTGTATGCTTGTAGACAAGATGAGTAAATGATCCGAATAGTACAGCGTAATGGTTAAACCTAATTTATAGGCCTAAAAGTGAGGTCTAAAAATGTACATATAATAATTTAGGTTTGAAGTATGAGGTCGAAAAATAATGTCTTAAAATGAAGTCTAAAATTGAGGTTTAATATTGAGGTCTAAAATTTTGGTATAAAAGCGAGTTCTAAAAGTGAGGTTTATAACTGAGGTCTAAACAATTAAAATCCAAAAGTGAGGTCTTCAAGTGTGGTCTAAAAGTAAGGTCTAAATGATAACTCTAAAAATAAGGTCTAAAAGTGAAGTCTAAAAAATTTAGGTATAAAATGAAGTCTAAAAAGTGAGCTAAAAGTGATTGACCACCTAACTGCACTAAAACAGCATATTCGTAGAGATATTAAAATTTAACAAATAGCAGCCTGAAATAGTATCTGGAACGGCAGTGGAAAAACTCAGTGTGTACTATTTAATGTACCCTCTGTTCTTCAGTTCTTGGAGGATACAATATATTTAATGTACATGGGAATAATCTGCAGCATATTGCTTATAAATTAAGAGTCTGAGGGTCGTATCTATAGACCTCTTTCGAATGACAACCAACTGGTAATTTAAATATTATCCAGAATTATTTCGACAGCTGATTGACAATGTTCGTGATCTGTTTGCTAGGGTTCACGAACACTTCCCCCATGTCAATGAGCAGTTTGCCCATGTTCGCCAACACTTCGGCCACGATGTCGAGCTGTTCGTCCATGTGCACCACCACTTTGCTCATGTTTTTCACCACTTCAGCCACGACGACGATTCGTTCGCCACTATTAGCGAACTCTATGGCAACGCTTGAACTTTCATGAGAATGCTGTCATCGTATGTAGCTGAGTCATAGCTATCACTTATGTAATGAAGACTTTGTGTTCAAGACTGTAATGGGACGACACGAAGTTTATGAGCATATAATGTGCAAGTTCAGACATTACAAGGTAGTTAAGGCTGAAGCAATTTTTAAATGAAGAATTTGTGTGTTTACGAGCAATCCTGTGTTTTTTATGTAGTAGTATGTAGAATATATGGGATATGTGTGTGTGTGTATATATATATATATATATATATATATATATATATATATATATATATATATATATATATATATACCGGTATATATATTGTATTTTTCTTATCCCATGTGTAATTGAGGAGCAAACATTCAAAACCAGACATGTCCAAAATCCAGAAAATGAATAAAATGCCCTTTCTATATAAATAAGATGTGTTACATACGAGTATGAACTCGGACTCCATAAAAAACACATGTCTGGTTGAAATGGGTATGTTTATTCTCAGTTAGTGCTATAAAATATAATGTTTATTCACTTTTTTCTACAGCTAGATAAAGGGACATGTCTGGTTTCGAAAGTTTGCTCATCAATTACAGATTAATTCTGAATGAAAAGTATTGTAAATAAAAAAACTCGAGAAATATTCAAATTATATTAATTTTACATGTAAGCAAACTATGATGTGTACTAGCGTAAAGATGTAAGATGGGCGAAGAGAGGGGCCCTTGTGCGCTGGTACATACATGATCTCTGGAATATGAGATTGTGTTTCAAATCGCATTATGTGTAGGTGTTACGAGAGGGGGAGGGAAAGTAAAGCAATGTGCGGAGTCACCTCCTTAAGTGACTGAGTCCAGGGGACAGGGAAGCGAATATACGATAAAATATCTCCACAGCCACACACGTGTATTTTCGTATCGCTCCTTTATACACAATGAGTTATACTGATGTGCAGTGTTGCCGACATGCTGCTGGAGGCTTTAAGTTATGATACTATTTTGTGAAACATTGAGAAAATGGTATTGTTACAGGTTTGAAACACAAACTGTTCATGTGGGCCATTCCCATGAGTTCTTTTGGAATAGAGATATTATAATAATAAATAAAGAATTAAATTAAGTACTGGATTTAATAGCTCACAAAGCTACGAAATACACAAAACAGTAATCAACTATAACTCTCACAACAGAATTAGTTATGCACACAATTAGTACTGTTCCACAGAACGTTAGTTAACTTCGACAATAAAAGCACAAGAATATTTACGATTAATCAATTAAAGACTACAAATCGCAATAAATGTTCGGTCATGTATCCAATCAACAGTCTCTCAAACAGTTACAATGTACAACCTTAACAGCTCTAAGGGAGGATGGTTCACCATGTACAGTGCAGCACCCAGAGTGCACCACTGTCTTCATTCTTAAGGTCTTCGGTTCGACTCCCGTCACGCACCTCCTTCTCCACCTGTCGATCCGCAGCAGAAGCCCTCTTGTCTCACCCAGTACTGCTCCGAAAGTATGGGCCTGTAGCCTCGCAGTAGACTCCGACGTCACCAAGACGTCTTCCTGACATCACCAAGATGTCCTCACCAGCCTATCTGCACAAGCTTAGCACCTCCTCCGAGCAGGACCAAAAGCGAACTCTCGAAGCACTCCTTCTCTTGAATCACCAGGTAGACAGTCTCCTCAAGTAGCCAGTTACTGCCCTCCTCGACACAACACCGTCAGTGTTGTTCTCCACAGCTCAGCACCTCTGCAGCACTCCAACACAACACCACAAGTGTTGTTCGTCCTTCCTGCAGCCCGCTGGCATCATACAACCTCGACACCAACCACCACTGCTGTGTTGCCATCCTCGAGATGCTACACCTCATCAGCTCAGTCGTGCAGACACAACACCTGAGTGTTCTGTGTCCCTTCTGCAAGGCGCTGATGTTACTCAGCCTCGACACCGACCACTGCCGCCGTCGTGTTGCCATCCTCGAGTCGCTACACCTCGTCAGCTTCACCGAAGTTACACCAGCCTCGGCGCCATCGGGATACCGCCCCCAAGACGCTGGGTTCTCTTGACCTCTGCGCCACCGTCAGTGTCTCCTATTGGCCCGTCACTTCTCACGACGTCCATCGTCGCCCCAGTGGCAACGCCGTCCCTAAGGGCGCTGCTTCACACCACTCTCGGTCTCACTTCATTTTCAAGACTCATCACAAGACTCCACAAGGCTCCACAAGACTGACTGACTCTTCACTCTCCACGACTGTCAGACTATGGTATTTTATTGTACCTCGACATGAGGATAGCATGCATGATTATTTGTAAATAGTTAACTTTTAAATGAAAAACTTATATAGAAATTATAAGTAGTGGTATTTAATACGAAATTATTTTGAGTTACAGCCATTAATTAAAAGGAAACAAAATAACATACTACATACAGAATATTACCGAAGCATTTTAACACTTTTGTATAACATAAAAAAATAACCTCCTCAATACTTCAAAGTCTTTCTCTCAGTTAACTTATTGCTACACAAACCATGTGTTGAAGAGAGAGAAGGGGAGATGGGAAGGTTGTGACACTTGCATCAATAATGTAGGGGAAGAGGGGTAATGTGGAAGGCACTGTAAGACTGCATTGCTATACAACACTTAAGCCAGTTAAGTTTTGTCTGTGGTAGGCATCATGTGCTGACCAAAATGTCTGGAAAAATTAAGCATAATAATTGTTACCTTGATTGAATTTATCGGAAATTTAATGGGTATAGCTATGTAAAGGACAAGGATTATACTCAATTGTGATCTATAGGAAAAAACTTGAGTGTATTATAATTTAAAAAAAATTAATTTAATTAATAATGATTTTTTTAAGCTTTTAGAAAGTGGGAAATTTTATCGCAAATCGATCGGATAAACCTCAATTTTGTGTGCGGGATAAACGGGCCTACGGGAAAATATTCTGTGTGTAATATAAAAATATTAGAAATCAAATTTTACTGAAATATTGTTTTTAATTTATTGATTTTAATTAGAAATCAATCGTGTATTGCCAAGATGGTGGTGTACATACGTATATATTATAAGTTTGGATTTATTTATATCTCTTAAAATATAAAATATTAATTACATTTTTAATTAATGGCTTTGTTTGATTTTGTAATATTGATCATCAGAGAAACACGAAAAAATTAGTACTCTGCCTGCTTTTAAAAGACGACGACGTTAAACGATTTTTTAAGAAATGAAAGCAAAAATTATACAGAGAAATAGGGAAAATTGTCAGGTAAAAAAGGAAAATATTGGGAAGATGTTGGGAATTTTGGGGGGATTTTTGACCTACTGGTGACCTCTAGTATAGGTTCAAGGTCAAGGTTAACCGAGGTCACCCACTTACCCACTGCCGCAGCCTCTGTCCCCGAGAGTACAATAATATACTACTATGAATGAAAATAAAAATATTCAAAACAAAATCATTAATTTCTAAACTCCTTATCAGTGCCCACCAATTACGGACGCAATTAATGTTATTCATATGCTCGTATTTAAGAGCTGTCAGCATATAGCAATTCGATATATCAGGTTAGATCAATTTTCAAAGGAACGGATACTTAATTGGAAGGAAACAAGGAATCCTTGGAGGGGAAACCAGTGATTAAACAGAAGTTTGGAGAGCCGAGCCGAAGGTTTCCGACTGCTCTCGAGTTCACCTGAGTTGTCGCCACGCGTCTCTTTACTCAAGAACTATGGTGTTTCCCACCCAAGTTCTCAGGCAAATGTGTAGTCATGCTTTGCTGAGCAGCGAAGTGGTGCGTCTTCGTGGTTCGATGACTCTTTGTTGGTAACTTAGTGTTTGTCACGCGCGTGTGCTCCTAGGCGAGCCTAGCTGTGAGCTGCCACTGGGAGTCTGTACATAAATGTATTCCAGGCCGCTGAGCGATCAACAGAGCTTCTCACGCTGGAATCGCAATGGCGTGACAGAAGCGTGACGAAGGGCGCGATGCGGTCTTAAAAATCCTCGTTAGTGCAAACACTAGTTGACTGCCGCGCGACAAATACTAATATATATATATATATATATATATATATATATATATATTATACGTAATAGATAATTGCACAGCATTCTAACGTCTAGCATGACAGACACTGATGTTCACAGCATTTCAGCTTTTTTCCCGCTTATTTGTAACATACTTCAAATATTCCATGGCATTCCGAAACATGGAAATAAATGTATTGTACATGTATGTATTCAAAACAAGGATATGATTTTCTTATGATAACGAACTAATATCACTCTCTTAGACTGCGGTTACACTGGCTGCAGAACTACTTCACTTAAATGTATTCAGTTTTATGGAGCGGTTGCACGAGCAACGGACGAGTTCAGATCGCAGTCTCTTCTCGTTCAAAGTAAACTGGTTTCGTATGTAGTTTTGAACGACATATCTTCGATGCTTCTTTCCTATTTGCTGCTTTGATTAACGATCTGTGTCACAAACATGGCTGCTTTATGGTCCGACATTTTGCATTCGTTAAATAATATTTACTTTTAGGTGTTAAATATAAATATCCACTTTACACACAACAGCAGCATTGCAGTTGGATGCAATATAATAATTAAAAAGTCATGAATGTTGAGTGAATATGTGATAGTATTTAAATATAAGTACCGTTCAGGTTTCAAGATTGTTGAGGTTATGACGATCAATGAGTTTATTCTATTTAGTCACGATCAAACATGGCTGCCGAATGTATTTAACTGAGCAGATTTAGGACGTCTAGTGTAACCGCGGCCTATAAATAAATAAACGCAATTTACTATCAATTCGCCAGTTTTACCAACATTTGGGGGCAAAATTAAATTCCCACTCGAAAAAATCGACATAATTTCTAAACGGGATTCACGTCGCGTCTGCCATTTCTGTCAGGCTGACGTTATAGAAAGAAACCTTGGTGCTGATTAGCGGAGATATTAGTTTTTGTGTCGCAACGGTCGTGTCGTCTCTGTTGTGCCATTATTCAAATATGCCTTAACGTGCGTGAGTGATGCCTGCCAAATAGCATTCACAGAACGTATTATGTGAATGGAAAGATTTTATGTTCTCCACTAACCTTTGAAATTTTATTTTCTTACGGCGGAAACAGGCGTGGCTCATGGATTTTGACATGGGTAGGACTGCATACGAGGAGTAACACTCATCCCCCAATAAAATAACGGGGTCCGGGGATCCTTCCTCGGAAAATTTGTATTTCAAAGTGCAAAACGGTGCTATTTTAGCAGTTCTCGCGTCTAATCATTGAAGATACTTTTGGTAGATATATTAATATTTCTTTAAAGAAACGTTTTTTAAGGGGCCTTCCTAGTATTTGTAAAGGAATTCAATGAACTTTTCAAACAGTTACCACTATTCCAATTTCTGTAACAGTTTAAAACATTTCAAGGTAATAATTTCACAAATATAATTTTAACAAATGTAACATGCATTCGGATTACTCTAATTTTTTTAGAACACAATTCACAAGATCCATAAACATAATTTTATCAAATTTTACATACTTTTGGATTACTGTGTTGAGCACTTGAAGTAGCAAGTAAATGGAGAAAAGCAAGGGTAGCTGCGTGGAATGTTATGCCAAGTCGAAATCACATCAGAGAAGCTGTCCTGACATTGGATTGACATCATAACTCAGTTGTTGTTAAGGTCCATAAATCGCAATGTTTCACATTTAACAAAACTTCACCGTTCATTTAATGCACTGTTTTTTTTTTTTTTATTTACAATTTTAAATTTACAGCACCTCACTGTATTTGAAAATGAAAATATTAACCTAAGTCAAAACATGTTTCAACTAAATGGTCTCTTATCTAATGTGTGGATACCCGTTACCTGTACGTAGAGTTCATTCATCGTTATATTCTTAGAACAAATTTCGCAATAACTTGTTATACAGTGCTCACTTTATCGTGAACAGCCTATATAGGCTAACGGCCGAGCGCAAGGTGGGAGGTTAAAGACTCCAAACAACGAATTTTGTAATTATGAACAAAGATATTTATACATAATTGAAATCTAAAGAAACAAAAGAATATATTAAATGTTAGAAGTCTCCTAAATATCTCAAACAATTCAGTGAAATAATAAATATAGAATGGTAAATTCTAATGGTAACGCCCCCTACTCACGTATAGGGAAGGTACATTTGTTTATGGCTTTCTGTCTCGTCTCTTGCTGAATCATAAATAAGACAAATTTTGAAGATAACTGAAAATGATATCAAAGAAAACTTTGTATTTGATAAATGATTATGGTGGTGGCCGGACAGAAAATCAAGTTTTGAGATTTTCGTCATTTATTTATTCTACTTATCTGCCATATGGTTCGGTAAAGTGCTCGGCTATAAAGTACATTCTTTAAAAATTAATAACAATGTCATTTATATTTTACTTAGTATTTTAAAGTTGTTATTTATTATTTTGCATGAAGTAGCTTATTATTGGTGTGAAATAATAGGCTACAAAAAAGTTTACTGTAAAGCCTAGGTGTGAAGGAGCAACGTCTACGAGTTATAATTTCGCCTCGCGAAAACTGTTGGAATATGAGGCGGTTTTTTTGGTAGAATAATACAAATAAATTATTATTTTTGGAGTAACAGGTTTAAAATTTCATGCATGTAGTAACATGCTACTTTAGACCAGTTCTTTAATGTGTTTCAGATGGGTTTTGAGTGAAAATGTTGTTAAGATATTAGAATATTTTTTTACTAATTAACTTAGTCGCGTATGCAAAATGTGAAAAGTTCGTAGTAAGCAAATGAAAATTGTTTACTGTAATTCCCAAATAATCAGGGAGGGCTGCAGCCCAATAGCATAAACCGCCACTGGGCGGAACTCGGCAAAAATATGCACAACATGCCTTTATCTCTAATGCTACGTGTTCCTATATGCGGTGTTTTGCAGAGTTATTTTTTAAGTACTGAAAGAGAATTGATGTCGTAAAAGCGCTACACAGATATGTTGAAAATTGTTGTATGTAACCTGAATTTCCAAAGCATATAAAGTAGATAACTAATTAAAATAATGTTGCACCGTTTGATGTTTTATTGTGGACAGTGGCGCGCACGGTGGCGACAAACTTCGACTTAAATCGGTTGTCTTCAGTGTGATCTTCGCTAGCCATGAAAGTGTTCCATGCCCCACAACCCCTCCCCGTCACACTCTCGGCCATAGAGGAACAGATCTGGACACTTGGATTTGAATACTGACCCTCATAATCCTGATCGACGGCACTGGCACTCCGTTGTTGTTTAACATTTCGTTAAATAGAACTACGAGTATAAAGTTCGTGTCGTAGCCGATAGGAGCACTGGTAGTACGAAGCTATATCGTGTTGTTAAAACAACACTTCATTACTAGTGACGCTTTCAGTCATAAAGGAGTCAACTCAATTGCATTGGTAGATACGCTAGTGTCCAAACCTGTATTTCCAAAGCCTGGTACACACTATACTTAATTCCCTACTCAATTCGTTACTTATTTCTGTCCACAAACACCGATAGCGATTTTATAATAGAATTATGTCGCAAAACTTATGTTTTGCGTACACACTGTTCACTAACAAGTTTAGGTACATAAAAAAGAAAAATATATTTGTGATGTTATATTCCATAAAGTATAACTGTAGGATTTCCGAAAATTATTTCACAAGCAAGACACGCGTGTGACTCCCAAATAAGTTACACTATCTTGTCCTATTTAAGTTTTGACAACTCCAGCAGTCGTATGTTTAGACGGAATAAGAATTTTATTTCTATTCAAATCACCTTGGCAACCCTGCTTGCTTACTTCGAATGCGTCGTGGCTGAATGTGTGCGTTGCGCATGTGCGTGAACATACTCAACTATGAAAAATAGGACGAGCTCTATCTGTTGAAATTAAGTACAGAATTCTGTCTGGATCCCAGTAGCAACATTTGGTTGGGCTAACGTTGACACGCAACGTTGGCTCAACATTGAAATGTCACGTGAAACAACGTAGGCCTGCGGTGATTTTTGGTTGGATTCTTACTAATTTCCTACATTGGTCCAACGTCACTAGATTGTTGAAATCGTGTGTGTAACATATGTAATGCCAACCATTTACCAACATTGGGCCAACATTTCTCTACAAAAATACTCACATAATTGACTCTACAAAAGTTAAAATAAGCACAGTATTAATATTTTTTTTTATTATTATTTTCAGAGTTCTTGTAGGTTACACTAATTATTAAAATCAATAAAAATTTTTTAACCAGAATCGTGATAGATTCGAACACCGTCCAAGGTTACGTCGGAGTCCATATAACTAAAAATACGATACCTTACCATTTTTTTTTTAATGTTTGGTGCAGTGGCGAGGCGGAAGCGTCCGCATCATCACTGCACCAAACATTCCCCCCTTCAATGTGACTTTATTTGAGGAACCCTAGTGACTTGCTAGAGGCAATTTGTATTGAGACAATTTTTGAGACCATTTGGACAAACACAATTTAACACCCAGCCAGACATGGGAATCGAACTAAGAACCCCTCGTACCAAAGTCGGCCGCTCAACCAACTGATCCACGGGGGGTCGGCGCCAATTGTTCTACGCTGCCACATGTTAATTACCGATATTCGAAAGACAAATACGTATTTGATAGTTAAACTGGCAATAACAAAGAAAGATTTATCATTTGCTCTATATATATATATATATATATATATATATATATATATATATATATATATATATATATATATATATGTATGTATATATATGTATATATATATGTGTGTGTGTGTGTATGTGTGTCTGTGTGCGTGCGTGTGTGTGTGATTGCGTGTGTGCGTGCGTGTGTGTGTTGGTGTGTGTGTGTGTGGCTGTCCGTGTATAGGTATATAATATCTGGTGTACAAAATTATTTCTAACGTTAAGTGACGATACTAAATGTTGTTACTAAGCGTCACAGTGGTTTCTAAAGTACACAGTTCAATAATTTTTTTTTATTCGTAGCAAACAAAAATCTAAATATGTGTAAATGTATGACTTTGTATTGCGTCTACATGATTTAAATAAACTGGTTAGTATTGTGAAATGTACTTGTAACGACACAGTGACAGTATTTGAATAACCTTAATAAAAATAAAATTAGTAAAAAAATAATTTCTCTGTAGCCTACATTTGCGAAAATGTCGGAAATAACACTTCGTAAAGTACGTTAAGTATGACAGAAAGGTCGAGTTGGAGAATTACGCATGTAAAGACCTGCATCACTTAGTTCGACATATTTACATTATTATTATTTTTTTTAATTATGAAAAATGGTTTTATTGCACATAATCATTCTTGAAATCAAAAAGTTATAATGAAGTGTAACTGTAACGATTCAAAGACTGTTGATCGTGATTTTTAAAGGCATAAAAAAGTGTTATACTTTATGACCGATATGTATATCCGTGTTGTTATTGGTTGAAAGCGTATACACTTATTAACAGTGTGTATTTAAATGTGACTGTACGTCATATATAGCTGCACAAATCCCGCGGCTTACATTTTAGACTATTAAAGCATAAATAATGTTTACTATATGACTGATACAAACATTTTCACTGTTATTAGTTGATAACTATGCGTCAGGTGTAATTAAACGCATGTTTACATCATACACAACACCAAATAGCTGAGGCTCGTGTTTTTTCCAATCATCAATACAATTTGTTCGCGATATTTCAAGTATGCGTGGATATCTGCTGCAACATTCTTTATACACAACTATAAAATACGTAAACTAATATACACACATGCTTGTAGTTGCGGCATAAAGTCCTTAGTTCGAAATATTGCTGTTCTTATTGAATTAGTGAGTTATGCAGAAATATAGATTTAACGTCAGTGCCGTCTGAAACTAAGATCTAAGGCATGTATTGGAAATACACGCCTGACTCTACCCGACATTATTTTAGCATATCTTATAAAGTGCACTTCAGATTCCGTTTCGCTAGTACATTACTTTAATCAGAGTTTAAAAGCGGGAAATAATATAGAAACTTGTCAACGATTAGATGCAGGCAGTTCTAAGTTTAAATAATGTAGCAATTGTAATTTCTTTAATCGTAGCAGATACATGTTCGATGTTCTGCCCAATTGAGAAACAACCATAATTAGGCTGATAGGAGTACATCATACTTACTGTTTATTCGCGTTTAATTCAGAGCGCGCGAAGCAAATGCACGTGATCAAAGGTAAGGTCTGTCAATGAAAACACGCAGTGTTCACGTGATTGCTGCTGGTAATCAGGGATGTCCGGAATGCACGCCACGTGTAGTGGCAGACAGGTTGAGCGTAGAATACCATGCACGAAATGGTGGTATTAAGGTGTGAATGGAACACATAAAGTCGTGGGAACCTATGAATGTGAATGAGATAGGTATGAAGAACCCCGAGAAATATCTTTGAACAGCGATATCGACCAATACGATACAAAATGCAGAAATTCTGGCATAAAACCCTATTTCTCACGCAGACGACAATGTCATATTAATGTGTTATGGAAGATATGTAAAATAATTGACACTAATATTTACACATATATTGTAACTATTCTATTCATGAACGTTAACAATAACATGTGAAACGACAAACAAAATAGAATAAAGTAACGCATTGATTATTTAACGATAAGGATATAGAGGAAATTGAAATGAAATCTTCATATTGCACATTGCAGTAGAAAAATATAATAAGCAATAGACGTTCATTAACATTATAAAAGCTCTCGTTATTATAGAACCTTCTGTATTGTGTAACTGACAGTGTTACGGAGCCCATAAAATAATGTTTTAGTTACATTCATTCCACAATAACAATATTTACATAATACTTTTAACGAAACCGTCAAGTACTATATATCGTCACTGACCATTTTATAGACATTATGCGAAGTTTAGATGTAATTGATTTCATTCATGTCGCACGTGTTGTAGATATAATTACTATATGCAGTGTATGTATCACGATCTACGATCGATAAGTTAATAAACAGTACATAACAGCCCTAGATGGGCGTACGTGAGTTTACTTACGTTCGGCACTATCAGAAAACAATACGAACACTCGCTTGACCGGTCACCAATCTAACTCTCGTCACACAGCAGCAGCGCGCGCTGGTTAGTAGCTTGTACACCCTTACCGCTTATACTAGTATCACACGCTCTTGTTTACAAACCACAACTCTCACTTCTCGGCGAATGAACTATAGATACAGGCCGCAGACGGCCAGTAAAAATTCTCGCAACTGTTACACCGTACCCGAATTTCTGTAAATACTAACTTTGCTCGTTTAAAAGAGAGCATTCGTAAGATTTCCATGGTTAAGACTTATTTTCATATACTGGCTGGTAAGTGCAAAGTCCCTATGTGCTGCATTCGGTTACGTTAGATCATCTTAGCAGATTTATTTCGATGAAATAAGAATATTGTTTAGAAAATAACTATTAAACATCTTAATTTACTGTAAATAGAATAAGAGACAATATTTGAATTGTTCTTAAAAGAATATACAACCAAATACGTATTTGGCACCATAATATTATGATGGGCCTACTATCCTTTATAAAGTGATTAAATATAATGTTCCATGTAAGTACAGTAAATTGTGTTAGAATAGCAGTATTTAGAATCGTTTGTTTAAACTAACCCAATTTCAATAATTACATTTCTGTAATTTATATTCAATTTAGTTTTTCATACTGACGAGAAGCGAAGTGTTTAAGAACTGTTTTGAATTGTCATGTGGCCATTTAATCCTCCACACATCGGGGAAGAGAGAAAGCTGTAAACATGAGATGCTAGCTGGCCTAAGACCTTGGAATTGGGTAGGAAACAGAACTCGCAGGCTAAACTAGGTCTGAATAGGGGCATGGCTTCACTTACCCCTACAGTAAAATTTAATATTGACTTAATTATTTGCCATTATCATGGGCCCAAATTTTGTAAGTAAGTGTTGATGTTAACCTGTGGTAATTTTTAAAAGAAATATTAAACCGATACGGAGGAAAGGCCGGGTTTAATTCTGTCAGTTGCCCAGAGAGACAGATTGGTTGGAAGTGTAAGGGGGGAGTTTTTTTTTTAGAGAAAGGACACTTGGAAAGCTTCGGTTGGCCACGGATGGAACTCTCGTCGTGACCACCACGAGGTGTGGTCGTGCCTGGAGTCGTCGTCGTGGGTATTCGCGGAAGTCCGTGGGTTGGTCTCTCGTTGTGGCCGTCACGTCACAAGCGGTGGACAGGCCCCGGAGCCGCGGACATTTGCGGGAGTCCATGCATTTAATAAAGATTTACTTCCTTCGTGGTCTTGACAAGGGTGTTAATGTACCCAAGGTTGCCGCGATCGCAGGCGTGGTTGGCCGCGCATTTCGGAAAGTCTATATTTTTTAGACTTTGTCTCTCGTTACCAAGGATGGACGCTCGTGAGTCACCGTTTCTTGGAGACGCGGTGGTGTGTGGATTCATAGAGGAAACTAGGCCTCACTTTCATTAATATAAAGCATATATACAGGACTGAGAGACTGAATTCGGCGTTTCTAAGTATCCAAAAAAGAAAGAAATTCCGAAGTTATTGTTCAATATTAGCAGTACCTACCATCAAAAAATGAATATTTATTAAATTTACGCAAATATTTCTCCACAAATAAATAATATTACAATACCAATTATTTGCAATGGATTTTACTAATCACGTTCAGCCGTATTTGCATTTTTTGACTGGGCCAGATTTTTTTAAAATCTAAATAACGGTTTTGAACATATTTTCCAATAAAAACTTCCTCTTCACTGGTTATTCATCCACTAACATGTATACAGGCCTGTTGTATGTAGCGGAACATGTTTATGTGTAAGTATGACACATTTTGTCACGAAATTTTTACAATGTACAGAATGTCCCATAAGTCCGGTCTCATAGGGCAAATAGAAGTTGGTGAAATATGGAGTGTTTTAATAGTGTTGTAGTGTGTTGGCGTAAGACAACAGCAGTGTGTTCACTTCCATGTGTCAGTAAAACAGAAAATGCTCAAATAGATGGTCTCAGTGTACTTAGCATATACGTATGCGATGGTTCAAATTGCTTTGAACACGATGTAACATTGGTCGGCGGGATGGAGCGGCATGTTATAGTAATGTTGTTGTTCACAATAACATTTCATTACAGTACAACACTATTAAAATATTCCACATTTCACCAATTTCTTTTTGCTCTATGAGACCAGACATGTGGGACATCCTGTATTTAATGTTGTGATGCAGTAAACGTTTTTTTTTTTTTTTTGTAAAAGCGCAAGTTAATATTTACCATAACTTTCATTCATGTAAACAACATTTAAGTGATGTAGATATTTCTAACACTTCTCGACAGTTGTAGTGTATTTTCATTTTTCATTTGTCGCCAAAGTGATGCTACGTCTATTTACGACAAATTTCACAATATTTGAAACTCATTGATTAGAAATTATTAAGACAATGAAAGGCATAAAATAAAAAAAACACAAAGTAACATTTTTTAGACAAGTTTATATATTTCTCATAGGAAATTATAACGGCAGAACAAACACAACAAAACTTTACGGAAACCTGCAAAAGACGTGTGACTAGTCTTTTAATTCCTGCTCTACATAGCATATCACCAAATCCGAAGATAACTTCACAGCTTCCTGCTTTATCCAGAGCTTCATACCTTTTAATTATTTAAGTATTTGCACATCTCGCAAACAATACTTCAAGCCTCGTGGAAAAGTTTGTTTGCTTTTCACAAAATCACTTACTGTAGCTTGTAAGTCACACAAACTGATAAAAAGGAAGGATTCACATTATCGTTGAATGTTTATGAAGTATTTGGTCTTCTGTGAGGCGAGCAGCAAGAAAACAAAAACACACACAAGCTTGTTTGTTTCAACTTGCGAGGTTCACAAGCAGTGCTGCTGGGGGCAAACCGACAAGGAAACACATCGACCGCGTGCCGTGCCTCTATAAAAGAAACTATGCGATACAACAACTGCATTCCATGTACTTCGTCGCAGGTCGCACGTCTTTGCGACGCTAACTTCAACCAAAGAGTCCTCACACGAAGATGATGGGGATTCGTGCCCGCCTAGCAAATTTCATGTTTAGCCTATGCATTACTTAGAGAATTACGCACAGAGGCTTCTCAATGATCCTTCAATGTCGAGTAACAACAATTTATTTGTTCCCGATTTTCGGACTTACTAGGGGAAACCTGTTTACGTATAAATGGGATAATGCAAAAGTGATTAATTAATATCGAGGTATATTCTGTTATATTACTGTCCTTTGCCAATTCTTACGAAACATTTTCACTTTTTCTAGTTTAGTACTTACATATTCCGATATAAATTTAAACTAACAGCAACTTTCAAGTGTGGGCACTGTTTTCGAAGCAGTTTAACATTTTTTAGACTAGTTTCTCAAAACAATATGTTTTTCCTTATTCCCGTAAACTCTGAGGCGAATGTCGATGTTTTGTTATTCATTACTTTATATAGTAACTGTGCACATGAAGCAGGGGCCGGAGTGTTAAGATAAACTACTGAGACATGAAACCAGCACTGCAATAACCGCTGTGTTTGCTTCTCTCCTGTTGGGTAAGCCTGAGGTGCAGAGCCATATGTACCGTGCCTCATTTATGTTAATGATGAAGTGGATTCCATACAAAGACTGCCAGTACACGGTGACAGTTGGTCTGGTTTATCCAGCATTTATCGTGGCCCAGTAACTGATGGTTGTTATTGTAATTACAAATAATGACATCAAGATACCAAATTTTAAGCTAATAGCAGAGAATCGCCGTTAACTTTCAAACGACTGTGTAAGCCTGTTAGAATATATTCAAACCAGATGACTATCGTGCCGTCAATATGAAGTGATTTAAATATATAATTTTTGTCACATTTTTATTGTGTATTGCATCCATGAGTGGCCGTAGTTGAACCAATAAACTCAATATTTCATATTTAAATTACTTTATGATACTGAAATTATAATAAACAAAAATATTATATTAGATTTACTTAGTATTCTCTCTGCTTTTTATTCGTTAGATTTACCCCGTCACCCTTAAATACCAAATAAAATTGGCCAATATAAACTAAAACAAACGCTTCTATACAAAAATTAGTTTTGAAAATCCGCATCTAACATCATAATGACAGTTCAAGTTTCCCAGATATAAAGTCATCAGAGAGTATTTTCCAAAAATTCAATTGACGTAATCAGTCAATATAATATTTACCATTAGTGATACTATGACAAGCCATTAATTTAGTCAACCAATTTTCGTTTCAGGGTAGCCATTTTAAATTAAATACTTGTTGGAGAACACAAACATAGTCATAAACATGACATGTTAAGATAGTGATCTAACTAACAAACATTTCAAACGTGTAAAATTACTACAGAATTTTTCCTTGCACAATATTAATTTTATGATGTCAGTATTATTCGTTTATAATGACTGGGAAACTACTGTTCTGATAGACGAAAGTATATTCCTACGAAACCAAAAGAATTTTGCTAAAACCAAATATATTACTAGCTTTTTCTTACGTTTCATTTAAGAACTCGTCCACAACTATTATCTGTGTATGTCGCAGCTAACGTTATTACAACCGTACCACAGACACAAGGCACGCACACAGTCGTCGAGTTTCACCGTCTAAACTGCTCGGCTATTAGTGAGCGTCTGAGTAGCATTAACATTCCTGCTCCTCGGAATTTCCCGGGAGCATTCGTTTATCCTCGGCGATGGAGCGGAAAGGCAGTGCCACATATATTAATGTTAACTGTGGATTCCTAACCTAAACAAACCGTCATTTCATAAAGCGCACAGTATTTTTCATTGGAATTATAATCTACCTTTAACAGACTCAAACAAACCTAATCTTGATAACTTAAACTGTTACAGGAGACTGGGACAGGACGGGAGCTGCCTGCCTCAATCGCCGAGGATGAACGAAAGCCCCCGAGAGTTTCCGAAGAGCGAGAAAGTTAACGCGAGCCAGACGCTCGTGGCTATTACTCCGCGCTGCATGAAGCAAATCTCATAATGGCATCAGCTGAGTCTGCTACGCGACTCCTCCCAGTGCAGTGACTACCACATCCACTCACTGAAGACACCTGCACTGAGAGCATATTGCAGAGTAGATGGGAGGTGCGCTCTAGGTTTGCACAGCACGTGGTCTGCCGAGAGCTGAACTGTTCAAATCATGGCTTCTTGTCGTCCCGGACATTCTCCTTGTGTGTTAGGTCTGTTTCACGCTGAGTGGTCTGCAGTTTTGGAGATACGTGTGTGTACAGTTAGACTTCTTTCAACAAAGACACCGTAATGACTTCCTTGTTCTCCAAATCGGAATACGTGAATACTTCGTAGGTTTCCTTTGGAGCAGTTTCGACATATAAAGTATGTAAATAACAAATAGTAATATTCTAATAGCAACATATTATATTTTGAAATCTGAAATCCTTAATCGGAATGGTTGCTTATACATAATACAGCCCTTTCTCTTATTTCGCATGAAGTAAACTTGTATGGCATCTGTCTGTTAAATCAACACTGGCAATCAAATAAAATTAACAGTTTCAACTTACGGATATCTGCACTCTTAACAAAAATAAGTTAATAGTTAGCTCGTGGTTTCCCACTGATTTAATCCGTAGGTACAGTTGTATCCAGCAACAGTGAAAACTCGCCTGTATTTAGTCAGTATTCACTCATTCCGCTTTGGATTGTAGAGAAAAAAGGTTGAGACAGACAGGAACTGAGTTTCTGACTTGGTTGTCGAAGATGACAACATCTTCCCGCACTGTGGTGTTGAAGTAGTTAAAAATCTTGAGACACTGCGAGTTTATAGCACTAGCCTTCTTCTGTCAGGTGACATTGCCGGACCAACAAGCTGTATCGTGTCCCCATGATTGTGTCAAGAATTCCTCCCGGTGAATCTCTCGCAGCACCTACATATACGGAGAGTGGATCTGATACTAGTCAGCACAGGAGTATTATACTAGTAAGCATGGCTTCCTCACAACCTTGTGTGCATTGACGGTGAGCATATGCTGCTCGCGGCTCTTCACAGACTAGCAGGGCTAGTGCAGGGTTAGCTCGCCGAGTGCGGCAGCTACGTGCTCGGAGAGGCTGGCACTCGCTGAGAGAGAGGGATGCTTGTATCCGAGCAGGAAGTGGCATGTGCCAGGAATGTCAGCAGGGAAACCTTTGGGCAGACATGACCTCGGCCTGGGTGTGATGGTGAAGCCGGGCGTCTTCTTCAGCCACCTGCAACACCAATTATCTCACTTTCTACCTTCAAGCATATATATCAAGCTCTTTGTTTTCTTTGCTGTGATACTAACATTGTAACAAAACAAGGAAAAAACGCTACAATTTAAGGACAATGTTGCATAGCCATCTTTATTTTACAGTGTTTATCCCGCTACAAGCATTCTTCAAGACGCACCAAAATGTTTGACATTTCAAGCTCTTTTCACATTGCTAGGTAATAAATTACCTTCATATTATGTGACGTTTGTTACAAGATAAGAATGATTGTGTTATTTATTATCTTCCGACAAATTTAAGATAAAATTAAAAAAAAAAAGAAAAACTATCTCAGTATGTAAAAAGATGTAATAGACAAAAAAATTTTGAATATGAAGTGTCAAAAATGTTGATACGGCGTCAGGAATACTTGTAGTGGAGAAAATACAATGAATTTAAAGATGTCCACGCACCATTGCCCTTAGTACACGTTTCGAAATTCGGCTTTGCAACACATAACAATAACCTTTGAATACTATGGAATGATTTGATGCCAAATTCAACAGTTTCTCTTACAATCCTATCAGAAATTAACTGAAAACCAATGTTGACAAATAAAGTAAACAAACTCATGTTTTGCACGTAAGTGACCGGCAGTAGGTTTGATACTAACATGTTACAGGGGAACATTTTACATATGCCAAAATATATTTGATAATTACATTTTAAAAACTACTCGCCGCTGCAGTGTGCCAAATAGCGTTATTTCGGCAACATGCCCCACAATAGCTAACTCAGATCATGGCATCACTTCACAGAATGACAAAGAATACACAATGAACTCTCTATGCATATAAACTCGAAGCATTATATCCCCTGTCGTCACTCAACGTGGTATTCATCTTGGTTGTGAGTCTTGGATGGAAATCACTATTTTCTTTTCATAAAAAATAATAATAGAAAATTAGCGAACGTTTTGTGAATCTTGATCATTTGAACTCGAGGTTACTTAGCACCGGTAAAGTAACTTTGCACCTTACTATACATTTGCTTTCTCAAATATGGTTAATTAACTTCAAAAGGTTGGTAAAGTCACATTGTCACAGCCTGCTGTATCTTCACAGTAACAGTCTAACAAATATAAGGGGCCGCAATTCACGCCGTGACTATAGCACTCACCTTCGTCTAATGCGATCCGGGTACGATTCCCGATGGGATCAACCCAGATTTTCGTATATAGGAATCGTGCCGGTCGACTTCGTTGGAGTTAGGTTTTCTCGGGGATCTCCCAGTTCTCTCACCTCTTCACTCCGGCGCTGTTCGTTCCTTACCTCATACCAACCCTCACCACCGACAACGCCCTAGATGTTGAGGGCGTCGCCTAGATGAACGTTAGAGACTCAAATCTGACAGAGCTATAAGGGTGACCTTGAACAGTTATTTATAAATACCCTGATCTACTTTTAAGTATGTGAGTTCAAGCGGTGACCATATGATTTTATTTGTGGAAGTCTGTAGCAAAATTCACAGCATGTTTCTGAGATTCTCATACATTCGGTCGGTACGTTTTGAAGTACGGCAGTCTGAAAAAAAACCGTCTTTATCGTTATGTTGAACGGCTTTCAGACAAATGAGCATGTTGTCTTAACAATGACATTCCGTTGTAGTCCGAAGTATGTTTTCTTTACGTATATTCTCACAATGGGCACATAAGGAATATTTTTTTTTATGAAAAACGTATCTACGAACACACTACAACGCATTTGAAGCTCTTGGTACGCGGCGCTTAAGCTCCAAAAAGAAAATACTTGGTATTACAATGTGGTACAAAGAAAACACACAAGTGCAAACTAACTGCGGTTTGGGAAAAATATTTTGCTATGAAATAAGTTCTGAGTTCAAAAGAACACATTTTTCAACTATTTAACTATTAGTTTTAAAAATTGATGCCGAATAATATTTGAACAAGCATGTGGGTTTTGTTTAGAACTGAATAAAACAGCTGACACAGTTTGACGGAAATTTTTTTTTTACCAGTGCCAGTACTGAACTAATAATAAAAAAAAATTCGCCTTAAGTCTTCCGTACTATGTAATTAAAAAAGTTGTAACAAAAATGTACAGTCTGAAAAAAAAACTTTAGTTATATATATTTACTAATGTACCTTTACACGCCAGATAAAAGTTAATTTTTAACAATAACTACCAGAACGATAGTTCAGGAAGCTGACATGTACTGCATGTGTCTATGAGTGATTCACAGGATGGTTTGAAAAAGGAAACATTTCGTCTGCACATAAAGACCTTGATGGATATTTCAACATTTTACATTGTGTATAATTTTCGACATCCTTGCCGGCCAGATCACCCACATGTCTGCGCGTTACTTTCTCCTCTGGACAGTCAGCTGACGTCAACGCGTTAATGCATCAAACTGTGAACTTAAGATAACGCTTTACCGTCTACTCAAGTTTCAGAATTTCATGGGCTACAAATCACTGGCATTTCATTTCTTTAAATAAACTAATACGTTTCTTTTTCCTATGGTAATATTTCAACTTATATTCTATAATTTACACATTCACTCAATCGTCACTGTTGACGACGCTATGTTCGTTATAAATTCGTGTCACAGTAGCATTAATTATGCTTACTACTAGTTAACCTTAATCGTAATTAATTATAAACTGGCCTACGTATTACTAAAATGTGTAATAAGTTTTGCATCTATTCTACAGAATGTATTTCTTATGCAGCTCATACGTTTTTTTTAAAACTATCCACACAATGTTTAGTATAGGTTCGCGTCTTGTTTACATGCTTATCTGGACTGAATATTTTACTTTACGCAAATATTTAGTCCTTATGCATATCTTGTCCGTTTTATGTCAACTCCAATCCTAATTCGTTCAAATCCGTAATTTTGTTTTTGGAACCCTTAAAATACATTTACAGTACTGACGATGAAATTGGCACCTTAAGGTTTATTTCTGTACCAATGTCGACTTATTGCTTCAAACGTTTACCAACACAGTAAGTGCGCTTAGAACCGTCGATATTAAGGTCACTGCCTTCTTTGAGCAGTTTTTGCATTACAGGCTCTGTAGCGACGAGACCATAAGGGCAACCTAGAAGAGCGTGTCAAACTCTGCATTACCACAAGGAGCCAAACGCAATTAGAGAACAAGCTTCTGGTCAATCCATTTCTATAATGAGACTCTAAGCGGTGATAATATTATTTTATTGGTGGACAGTCTAGAGCAAATGTTGTCTGTGCATGTTGCTACCCGAGTTTCAGATATATCTGGTTGATACATTTTGAAGAACCGCAGTCCGAAATGCGGTTTTTAGCTATGTTCGAGGGCTTCGAAACAGTATTTTTTATTGAGCACGGTGTTTCAACAGTGTCATTCCGCACTTGTCCGAAGTGTGTATTCATTTCGTACATTGGTACAATGAGTACATGTGAAATAGTTTCTAAAAAATGTGTATTTATAGTACGTTACAACGCATTTGAAGCACGCGGTAGGCGAAACCCGTAAGTGTATGGAAAGGTGAGATGTCGAACGAACGACTGGAATATTCAATCGTCTATAAAATCTAAACTATTCATCATAATTCTATGGGAACTTTTTGCCGAGTAGATATTCTATTAGCGTAGATATTCTATTAGCGTAGATATTCTATTAGCGTAGATATTCTATTAGCGTAGATATTCTATTAGCGTAGATATTCTATTAGCGTAGATATTCTATTAGCGTAGATATTCTATTAGCGTAGATATTCTATTAGCGTAGATATTCTATTAGCGTAGATATTCTATTAGCGTAGATATTC
>PNEQ01039785.1:6371-70108 GCA_003012365.1 Medauroidea extradentata | reverse complement strand
TTTGCGAGTACAAAGACTATATATACGTTGTTTTCGATGGCTTAGCCGAAGGAGGGAAAATCTCTTTTCGCAACCTAGAAACTAACCATTCCACAAATTTTATCTGAAAAATTATTTATATTTGTACCACGAAAACAGCTTAAATAGCACAATTTTTGCACCCTAAAAATCCAAATTTTCCCGGGGGAGGGCCCCCGGATCCCCCTCCCTCTTTACATGGGGATGGGTGAAACTCTGCCCCCCCCCCCAAACTCTAATCCTGGCTACGCCACTGGATCAGGCCATGGCCTTTGTTCATAAACCATCCCAGCATTCACCTGGAGATAATTCGGGAAACCATGGAAAACCGAAATCAGGATGGCTGGAGCCGGGTTCGAATCAGGGTCCTCACGACTGCAAGTCCAACGTGTTATCGTGGGCAATGAAACAACACATTGTACTCTGGTATGTACAGAGCATCGAAATCTAACCTGCATAGCAATAATAATGCGAGTTTTGTAGGTCTCTCGCTACTGTGTTATGCTATGTGACTTTCAGCCATTCAGCGCATATCTATTGTCATGTTGGTCTTCATGTGCAAGACGCTGGATATCAATCATATTAGCAATTAACATTTTATTCATCAATGCAAACGAGGCAAACGTCGCAAGTATTTAAGATGAAGATTATCAAGATCAATTCTGAAAAGTTATGTTTTCTCTTGACACAGTTTTGTAAAGTCTGGTGTAACAAACACAGTTCTTTTTTAAATTATCTGGTAAATATGTAAATCATGCTTATAAGCTACAAGCAGGATACATCTTACAAACGTTAATATAAACAAATGGCTCCGTTATGCACTTTACGAAAAATATCGCAAATCGGTTAAAAAATAACAAATTTCTAAAAAATCATTTCCTTATTATTTACGAACGTGTTTCAGGTGAAACAAAATAGAATTTTGTAGTCTAACAGATTTTAAGAAATATTTTAATTTTTGCAAATTTTTTCTTTAAAAGTTTATACCATATAAAACGTACGTAAATTAAAAAAATGTGTGTGTATATATATATATATATATATATATATATATATATA
This sequence comes from Medauroidea extradentata, assembly GCA_003012365.1. NCBI lineage: Eukaryota > Metazoa > Arthropoda > Insecta > Phasmatodea > Phasmatidae > Medauroidea > Medauroidea extradentata. The sequence goes on along the minus strand of PNEQ01039785.1, from coordinate 69,031 downwards.
TATATATACACACATATATATATATATATATATATATATATATATATATATATATATATATACAACATTTCTTTTAATATAAGAAAGCCATATTTAGAAATGAACATACATATTTCTGTATCTGAAAACGTACAATCTTTTTATTTATTACAATATTTTTTGCAGCGTTACGAAACATTTTTGGCAAACTAATCTCCTAATTTCTTTAAAGGTGCGAGTATATCATAATTTCTTACGGTGTATGTATGATCTTTAATGGTGTGAGTACACAATTACGAACGTGCAGTTTAATCATTTTTAATTTAGTTGAGACTAACTAACTTTATGTTAGTTTAAAAGCAACATTTTATGGGGTCATAACTTAAGAGTCATGAGTTCCAATAAATTTTTATTGCTACGAACTGCCTCATAAGGATACGTTAATACAGGCAGTCGAAAGCAATCATGACTTTCAAAGTGGTTAGTTGAAATAAGTTATGCAAAACCACAAGGAACCAAATCACAGCTCATTGAAACTGAGCTAAGTCATCGCCTTCTGTGTTTTTCAAACCTTGTACAAACCGCTATTTCTTGGTTTTTATATTTCTTTAAATATTATTATTTATGCTTGCCATTTTTCTAACACAAACTTTCGGACTTCTTCTTGAACTTTATATGATTATCTCAAAGTAAATAACTTTGTAGTTTAGTTCATTTTTGCATAACTACGTCCAATTACCTATTAGCTCAACGTACATAAAATTAACGAGGTAATAAATTTTTATTTACCTATAAAGAGTTTACAGCGGCTTTATTTCGCACAAAAGACGGAGTTTGAATTTATTGTCTTCAAAAGATAGTTGGGTGGGAACATTCAGATTCGCATAAAACTGCAGCGAATCGCTTAGCAAGGGTCTTCACCCACTGAGGTCGCAGTCAAGGAGTTTAATGAAGAGTATATGTTAAATTATATTACATCTCAATATAGCAATTTTATGGGTATTTCTATCCGAAGAACAATATTTAGAAGAAAAATGCATTTCAGAAACTTCGGCAATTATTAAATTTTGAAAACTTATTATCTAACACGTAATTTTTAAATTTATAGCGCATAGTAAGAAGAGTTTGCTGCAAAAACCGGTTAAGTATGTTAAGTATGTCAGTTGGTTTTAGTGACGTACATAATACCGTCCAATGCAAATTTTGACGTTTACAACTCATTACGCAAAAACAATGAGGGATACAAACATTTCCTAAGAGGAAGATTTAGTCACAATTTATGTTTCAAATAAGAATAGAAATATCTGGTACAAATATAAAAAAAAAAAAAATAAAAAAATGTTGAAAACTGAGCTGAACCGCACCTTAAGAAATACATTCTGTCCTTTTCCGAAGTGTGTTTTCTTTTGTTACGCTGGTTCAATGCACACGTGGAACTGTTTCGTTAAAAAAATAATAATTTCCCCGCATATTACAATGTATTGAGGCACGTGGTAGACGGCATTACGCAGGTTTCACAGGAGATATTATTACATTATAAGTCATCTGTGCATGTTGTACAGCATCCAAAATTGTCTAAGTGTAAACCAAACCTAGACTCGTTAACCAAAAACACACTTTCTAAATGGTTTCCCATCAACGTAACGTGAAATACTTCCAGTATAAACCCAATAAATGACATCGAGCATTGCATGCTGGTCACGTTCTACCCTGGCCAGCCGGCAGCTACCGGCACAGAACCTGTTTTTAAAGTATTTTTCCAGTTAAACCATTAGTGTTTGCAGCTGCATTACACGACGGAAGTTCACGCTTTTTATCGCGGTCGTTTCCGGCGTTTCGACCAGCCCCGCAGCTGTCTCCTTGAAGAAACTCCACTGGCAGTATTGACTAACGATTATGTATTTTTAAAATATCTGCTTCCATATCGTATCAGTAGAGACATGAACTTTTCGCGAAAAGAAATTTGCCTCACTTTGTGTCAGTAACTTGTGTGCACGTCTGCAGACTTGCGTCACGGTCAGAGATTGGATGTTTTGACATTCGTGTGTCGTGGGGTTTTACACGCAAATCACAGACGTGTGGTGTTACAGTAACCTTATTGTGATTGGTACAGTCAAATTAGAAACGTCACAGTTCAAAGGCACGCTGCCAATATCTATGAAGCAGAACTGCAGACGTGCACATAAGGTACTGGAACAAAGTGGGGCAAAATTCTTTTCGCGAAAAGTTCATGTCTCTACGTATCAGTAGCTAGAAGTTAGTTCTGCATCTTAGAAACGTAATATAATATGACCAAACATAGTTTTTAGAATACATCAATTATTATACAAATTAGTAACACACACACACACACACACACACATATATATATATATATACAAATAAATAAATGTGTATGTGCGTTCGGTTGTCAATACGCACGTCAGGCAGTTACAGAGTTAATTTATTTCCTGTTGAAATTTTTACACAAATAAGTTGTTAGCGATTAGCAATAGAAGTAACTTTGGCAAATTTAATTTTTTTTTTTGGGGGGGGGGGGGTAACGAATGTTAAGTGGCAGAAAGTTCACAGAGGGTTTTCTGCGACTTATCATTTGCTCCCAGGGGCGTATTATATCCAACAAAACACGTTAGTTTCTTACACAAACCCATTCCAAAAAATCGTTAAAAGAGTATAGAAGTGACTTTAATCGGAACAGAAAGTTTGAGTGGTTTTATTGATCTACAGGTTAGGCTCCACCATCCTATGTTATTACTGAGACTCAGCTGTCTTTTGATTGGCTGTAGCAGCAGCTAGAAGTTTGTCTCAGTGTTGGACCACTGGGTATTGTGTACGACATATTGGCAAGGCCTTGTTATGACGCATGGCTTACTTCCATATTGTTGACAAGTGCCACCAGATGTGCTGACCCATGTGTCTCAAGCTCGTCTCGTGTGTACAGTTCATAGCCTTCTCTAGTAGATGACGTGGCCGCGCTGTGGCTTTCCCTAGTTCGCAGATCTAGGCAAGACAACAAATTTATTTTTGATACAATGTAGAATCCAAACAACTGTACGTTAAGATCACTTTTGCAATTGGTCCTTGACTTCTTTGGCACACCCAGGAATGCGTTGAGCCAATAATAAAGAAGCAAGAAAATGCAGGTCCAGGCATGTGGTATTATTGTGTCAGTAAACGGCCAATGAACAGCTGTTGTTTCCTTGAGTACACTTGTATTCTCGGAGACCAGCCTGTAACTCTGTGAACCCGAGTCTCTACAAATAATCAAACACCATCGCCATTGGAGAGCTCAGGTTTCTATTAAAATGACCCTTTTGGTAAGGTTGCCATACGGAAGGCCGCAGTCTTCTACTAGTGAGTGAGATATTTTGGTCAGCGTTCAACATCGACGTCTTTAAAGCTGGTGAGGGATGTCATGATATGAGTATGGAGCAGCACCGGAATGAAGGGCGGGGGAAACGGGAGATCCCCGAGAAAACCCGCCAACCAGCGGCATCGTCCGGCATGATTCCCACATGCGAAAATTCGGGGATCGACCCCGCCGGGAATCGAACCCGGATCGCCTGGGTGGGAGGCGAGAGGTCCTTCTACTAGAGATGGCTTGGCGTAGAGGCGATGGTTGATGGGTTGTTGCAAGAGAGGACTGCAGGGTCTCAGAACTGTACACTCCTGATGCACGCGCCTGAGACTTCTTCTCTTATGTGGGGTCCATCCGAGGGTTCGTTTGCTGCAGTTAGTTTAGCAGCATATCTCCACTCTTCGCGTCTTTCCATGTTCCTCTTCATATCTCCGTTGGATTTACATCTCACGTCTTTAAGTGGACCATATAGTTAAAACACGGCCTTCCTCTAGGAATTTTCCATCAGCATACATGTCTATGATCGTATTCATGAGTCCTGCATGTCTCATTAGACGCCGTTCAAGAAGTACTCCTCTTATAACAATTGTACAGAGTTTTGTGGAAGAAAACCAATCCACAGTTTTCTTAACTAATATATTCATGGCAAAATTAATTTTGTGTATCTAATCATAGTACAAAACAGTTTTCCTTCAAATACTATGCTGGAATACTTGCCTCCTTTGTAGGGTATTTTTCGCTCTGTTTTTATTACTTGAAATTACAATCTGAAAATAAAATACTTAGCGTGTTGGTTTCCTTCTGCTTAACTCCATATAGTTTATTTCCACAAGCTTCTCTCCTCGTCGTAAACTAATGACCTTGAAGTATCTACTGGCTAATAACATTTATTGATCACTTGAGTCACTGATATTTGGTAATTTTGAACTACTTTGGTTTACTGCATAAGGACACAAGGTTACACAGAGAAAAAGCTTTCATACAGTTAACCATACTTAAGTTTGTATATGGCTGAACAAAAATATATTTTATCCAAAAAATTTTCTTTTGGCTGAACGATCTGTGAGAAGCCCAACATATTGGTTTTGCTGGTCAAACAAAATTCATGTTTAACGGGACTGAATCCTCCTGTTGAGGTAACAAAATCAGCCAGGCAACCAAACATATTTGGTGTTTGGTAAGAAAGCCACAAGTCATGTGAATGTATAATGAGACTTATACACTTCTTTTTGTTCAATTAAGGCGGTAAGAAGAGTAAGGTTACATGTTAATATAATGACATGTAGCCCCTTATAACGTCCACTTAATATTGCAAGAAAGTGACAAGAATCAATGAGGAGTAATTAGACATATTACCTTATTGCCGTCCACTAAAAATATTAGGTTGATTCAACGTTTGCACGGTTGTTTTGCCACATATGAACATATATACGGTTGACTCAATCAAACCCTTTTCTCTGTGTAGCCCTCCTTCATGGTTATTAGCAGCATGTCTGTGTATATACACGTCCCTCATTTGACTGCACCAATCAGAGTAAGGTAATTGTGACACCATACTGCTGTGATTTGCCAGTAATCACCAAGACAAGTCAGAGCTAAAGCACCCAATCACTGACCATGTAGCAAAACTGCGGATGTGCACATAACGCATTCAAACAAAATGGTGGAAAAGTATTTTCTCCACAAAATCGTGGCTCTGTCACTCAGCAACAAGCAGTACCTGCAGGCCAGAGTGTTAGTGACTGTAATGTCAACTAGTGTACACCCCTGTACAACTGCATCCCTGCGTGGCAACAATCTACCAGCTGTCTCTGCACGCTTGGCTGCTCCGCTTCTGCGTCGTTAGCTATTCTGTGATTCTAATTCAGTGCCATACAAAGTCTTCAAGGTACACCTATATGCCTCTAAAGTACTCGCATAATCTCTTCACTAAACCAATGCGTGTTTTAACGTATAAATACAAACCATTAAAAAATGGTTTGTACTACCATTAACTGAAGCCAATAAAAAGTCATACACAGCTACAGCATATGTTTACTTGAAATCAGAAGTCGTTACAGTAAATAATTCAATCTATCGATTGTACAACGACCACGACTCCCAGCATTATATATTTACCTAAAAAATCACGGTTTATGGGCAAAATCTTCAAAACGACCGCAAAATGGATCGGCTATTAACTTCCAAAATATCGAATTTAGTGCAATTACTATCAGGTTTGAGAAGGCGGCTTCTTAACTGTGCAGGAAGGAACGCAACTGAACTTGGACTACAACCATACGTCATCATTTACTTCATCACGTGTTAAATGGCGTGAAACTAATTGCACAAAAACTGCACACTGAAGAAATAACCCGTTTTTATCTCTTTCCGCTGTGATCCGAAGTCAAGTCGAGCGAATTTCGTGTTCGTTCTGTATATTTTAGTTGAAGAGAGGGGAACAGGTGTTCGGGAAATTGTGGTCGTAATTTAAACGAGTAGAGACAGGAACATACCGCTAGTTCAATGACCTGCTGGCTAGATCCTACTTTAAACTGTATTCCAGAGCGCATTAGGTATTAGTGTGTATTCTCTAGCCGCAGTGAATCAATAGGTTAACCACAGACCAAGAAGAAAGTGATATGGTTCTTGTTTACTAGTATGTTTGTTAGTGCCTCAAAGTTTCTCAAAGTGTGTATTATAAACTGTATGAACCTATTTTGTCACGAAAAATTTTTGTACCATTTTGTTTTAACATCGTACGTGCACATCGACAGCTCTGCTTAATGGTTGTTGACAGCGTGTCTTTGTTCACACGTGTCTCTCATTTGACTGCACACTTAAGGGCATGGGTCCGAGTTTCTTCACATTTAAAGACACTTATTTCTTAAAACATAAATGGGAGCCGATATCGTAAAATCGCTTCGTAACTTTGTTATGACTGATTTAAACTGCATACTCTAATTTTGTCGAGTCAGAAGACTGCAAAATAGTTGCTAATTAGTAGAGACACTGGTAAGTCGCGGGAAAAGTTGATTGTTTGCTAGGCTCCAACATGCTATGTATAACACTGAAGGTATTTCACCTATATTGGCTATCGTTCATATGAATCACTGTGAGGCTCTTCATCAGACCCAATTAGAACCGTACATTTTTAACCAGAACGTGTGTGATTTGCCAGAAAACCGTTCCGTACGTGTCACAATTGAGATACTACAGTTTAGAGGAGACTATGTGAAATATTTTCGCGATTTTCCAGTGTCCCTACTAATTAGTTAATTAACGAAATTTCCTTTTAATCGATAAATTAACTCTACTCATCATACAGTTTGTTTCGAGAAATTACACTGCATAGTAAAACCAATTTGCAAAAAAGTAACGAATCGATTTTAAAGTTATCGACTCTCGTATGCATTTTAAAAAATAATTCTCTCAAAAGCCGAGGAACTCGGGCCCAAGCCCTTAAAGATAAGTGAGTGAGAGATTTCGGTTAGCGCTTAACATCGTGGTCTTTAGCGCTGGTGAGGGTTAACATGAGGTGAGTATGGAGCAGCGGTGGAATGGACGGGCGGGGGGAACGAGAATTCTCCGAGAAAACCCGCCAACAACCGGCCTCGTCTGGCACGATTCCCACATGCAAAATACGGGAACGGACCCCACCGGGAATCGAACCTGGACTGCCTTGGTGGGAGAGTAATAACAAGTTTATTGTGCCACCACACTTCTGTGGCTCGCTGGTAGAACCTCGATAAAAATGAGAGTCATAACATCCAATCACTGACCGTGGAATAAAGTTACAGATTTTCACATAAGTAATTGACACTAATTGGTGCAAAAATATTCCCGTTAAAAATCCTGGCCGAATACATACGTAACAGAAATTAACATGCCTTTGGATTCTATCTATATTGCTTAAAACTGAATTCGCCAAAGGTTGCATGTGATCAGAAACGCTGCTATGCAAAATGCAGACGCAAACATAAGTGCGAACATGTAAAATCCGTGCATCTATTCTCTACGCTTCCAAAATATGCATATGTATATACATTGTATATACAAATGAACATATAGGTATTCGATACATGAAATTTAGTTTGTCATAAATTTTGTTACGTTATTTGGTTTATTTATTTGGGTCTTATTTTCGCAAACGTCAATTGGTTCTTAAAATATTATTTACAAATATTTCTGAGTGCTAATCGTTAGTATGGCGATATCAGTAAGATAACGTGCAACGAACACGTAAAAAAAAATATATATTTTGGCTATTCATTCTTCTCACACGTAGCGATGCTAACGTAAATACCCCCGCCCCTTTCTGTGAGTTTTTGTAATTAATTGACAATCTTAGATAAAACACTTTTTTTTTTCATTGTAAACATAAATTTTGAATATAAGTTGCTAGTGAAAACATTTCCAGTGAAAGACGGAAAACAATGCGGGTCTTATTTTTATATTTTATATTTTTTGGCGTTAATAAACCTACAATTGCGTCTCCTCGGTCAATATACACGGTGTGGGGTGGGGAGGGGGTGAATCGACCTAGAGCAGTTTAAAGAAACCATCCCAGCATTCAACTGATGTGATTTTGGAAATTTTAATGTGAGGTTAATGATTGTATGATTATCAACACTTCGCTTGGTTGACTCAGTCATGACACTTGTCAAGCATTTTGACCACTTTAGTGTCATCTCAAGTTTACTAATTCATGAACGACATGGTTCAAAACAGGGAAGACATCGTTAGTCAGCACTTTGCAGTGCCAGAAACATTCACCTTTATAAAAAACGCCCTTACCTGAGTAATTCTTATTCCTTGAAGTTACTAGGTTGTTACTTGTTCTATCCACCGTAATAGATTATTCTCACAGGGTGTACTGGGTACATTGTAAAACGATAGTTATGAGTACTTGTTCGGTCAAAAATTCTTAATCTTCCAACACCTGAAAGAGAAAATTAATGTGTACGTTGAGGTCTTGGATGTATACCGGAAATAATTCGGGAATTCGTTGATAGCCAGCTGCAGTTACGGTATTAATTATGCTCGATTTGTAAACCATCCCAGTTTTTCTTTAGCACTTACTCCCAGTATATAAAATATTCTTTACATTAGTACAGTAGATATTAGACAGTTGACAACTGTATTGTATAATTGTTTGTTAATAGTTTTGTTATATGTGTAAAAACACTTGTTTTGCCACACATAATTTTGTTTTAAATTTTAATTTCTCTATGTTTAGTGGTAATTTTTCTCTGTAAGAGATGTATATGAACTTTTGTAGTATTAATATATTTTAACATTACGCAATTAAAAAATTTGTAGTTTATGTATAACACACGGCAAATTGTAAACCGGCCTAGTGCTGAATTTTGGACATGTCTAAATAAATAAATACAAACTAGACTCTATACGCGTATACGTTTCTCGTGTGATTGTATTGGTTCACAGTTAGTTAAATACAGTCTAAGTAGTTAAACCAACACCTGTAAGTAAACAAGGTCAGTTTCTCGTACTACCTAGTCTGCTCAAACACAGACAAATAGTAATACAGACGAGAAATGACGTAGCGGCGAACTTGGCCTCTTATTGGTTACCCGAGGTTGTTGATGCCAGCCCTGTGTATGTTTGGATCCTGCATGTTACAGCAGGTTTCCTATTGGCCTGGCTGTCAGCTAGTAAGGCAGCAACCTTACGCTGATTGGCGGTAGGCTGTTCCGTTGCTGGCCAGCGAAGCCATCTTGCTGGCGTGTGTGACTGAGTTCGTCGTCCTACCAGCTGTTTCACTTCTGTGTCCCTAGATATTCTGTGACTCATAGGAGCTACAACCAATCTCAGAAACCCGCGGGTACAGCGACTTGTCAGCTAGACTGCACAGTCCTGTGTACACTCTGTACTCAGCTACTTGTACATTGACAGCTTCAGTGAGGGGTCACTTGTACCCTACATCAAACAAGGTAGTACGGAAACCAGCTAGTGTTTTCATGTTACTTTCTTATTGGTTGAGAGCCCTTACAGACGAGTTGAATAACTGGAGTAGCTGTTGTTTGGTGGAAAGATTCTGCGTCAACTTGTGACAGTTACTTATGTCTGTAGCCAGAGTCAGGGATTTTTGGCGGCAAGAATTTTGGAACAATTTGTTTTACTGCCTTATCTGCACTCTTGTAGCTCTGCTTTATTGCGAGAGATTAGCAAAGATGATGATTTATCGCGGGAAAACTTGCCTGTTTGCTGCATTTCTATACACGTTCAGCTTACCAGAAGATTATTGGTTTTAGCTTGTACTTCACAGTAAAAATTTTTTTTGTATTTTTACAAAAAGGTTTTTGAAAAAGTTTTTTGTAACACTGCAAAAAATGTTTTGTAAGATTTACAAAAATCTTGTAAGTTTACAAATTTCTTTGTATAATTACAAACCTTTCTGTAAATCTACAAACAAGTTTTGTATATTTACTGCTAATATATGGTTCACTTTACAACAATTGTTTGTAGTGTTACAAAAAATTTTTTGAAAACTAGTTTCCAAGAAATTTTTTTGTAAAGCTACGAAATGTTTTGTAAAATGTGACAGGTCTTCTAGGTTTATTTTGCTTAAAATCGAAAAATTTACTCATTAACATTTATTTTACTAGTTCCGAAAGGTGTTCACAATATTTATAACCACTTTAAAAGATTTCGGACATCTCACATTTATAACCTGACAGATAATGTTCTGATATTAGTTTACAAGATTTTCCTTGTAAATGTACAATTTTTTTTACTGTGTTGGAGAGCTGTTATCCTATTAGACTGAGCCAATAAGAATCTCGATATTGTAATATCTGATGTCTGTTATTGGTCTGCAGACAACTAAGTTGTGTCAGAAGTATATCACTGAATCATATATGTTGCAAGAAACTCTAGCGTTTTCAAGGGTATGTTCACACAAAACATTTTCGCGATATACCATAATTAGAGACACTGGAAAATCGCGGGAATAGTTGACTATTTGCTAGGCTCCAACATAACGTATATAACACTGAATGTTTCGTATCGACGTTGGCTATGGTTAGAGATGATGGTTTATCGCGGGAAAAGTTGACTGTTTGATGGATTTCAATACACGTCCAACTTACCAGAAGATTACTGGCTCTAGCGTGTACGTGGAGCTGTTGCCCTATTTGACTGAGCCAATAAGAATCCGATATTGTAATATTGGATGCCTGGTATTGGTCTGCAAACAGCTACGTAGTGTCAGTGTTTTCAAGGCTATCTTGGCACAAAACATTTTCGCGATATACCATCATCTCTAGCTATGGTATATTTGAAGCATTGTTTCTCTCTACAACAAACCCAGTTAGAACTGTACAGCTTGAACACACAGCATGTGTGATTTGTCCTAAAACTGTTCACACGTGTCACGGTTAATATACTACAGTTTATTGGAGACTATTTTAAACATTTTCGCGATTTTCCAGTGTCTCTAAACATTATCTGCAACAATGTAGTGAGGCCAGCAGATCATTGAACTAGTTGAAATGTCGTGTCCCTAGTAAAGGGTTAGAGAACTGTAAACTGAACTAATTGCAGTAGCACATGTTTGAAATATGACTCGCCCTGGGATGTTTTCCTAAGTTTCTTCCGCTCCAATTTGAAAGCTAATTTTTTCCCGCTCTTCGTGCGTCTCGGCGGGCAATAAGCCGGCGTAGATCGTAAAACCGCGCGCCCAAACATCCGCCTTGTTGACGACGAGTCCTCTCTCGTCTCGGTAGGTTTTTTTGAAAAGCCCGGCTGCCGCCGCCAATCATCTGTGTTGTTAATTGTGGCTGGTCTCCGCGGTCTTCTGTCTGCACTCCCCCAGCTTCCCTCCTCGTGTTTCCTTGCTTCAGCCAGATGTAACCTAAGTCGCGTTCACGAGGATCTAAGAGCTTGCTTCCCTCACGAAGGACAGCTCTACGTTATTCCTAGAGATAGGAAATTTCAGTGTCTTACGTGCGCACCTGCATCTCTGCTTTGTGGTCAGTGATTGGATGTCGTAACACCCAGCTTCTTGAGGTTAAACCAGCGAATCACAGACGTGATGTGTGGCAATTATCTGTACACTGATTTGCACAGTCAAATGAATAACAACTCTGCACAAAAGACTCTGGTAAATAGTCATGAAGTTGAACTGCAGGTGTGCACGTAAGACACTGAAACAAAGAGGGGCAAAAATATGTTTACCAAAAATTCCTGTCCCTAGTTATTCCACCACACTTTGTGGGTGACAGAGGACAGAGGGGGAATAACGAATGTAATCGCTATATATGTGTATGGACAGGAAAATTTCGCGAATTAATTTTGGGATAGGATAGAATCCAAAAGCACGTTCATACGTATTGTTTTGCGGTTGGGTGATTAATTATTAAACACGCTCAAGACGACTCTAGAACAAATAACAGATCAACAATAAAACGAGAGGCCAATCACAGCCATCCCAGTTCAAAGTTTCATTGGGACAGCCACCAGTGAACAAAAGGAAGTGATTTAATACATAGAACCATGAATTCTAGCCTAAAGGACGTTGAACCAGTGAAATGTTCGTCTCTATGTATGCGGTTATGATTTTATTTCTCCAGACCTATGTACGGTAGCAGCAGAGGTCCGAAATTATCGTGACTTAATTTGAGAGCACAGTAAAAAATATCGTACTTTTATAAGAAAAAGCTTGTAAACTAATGCCAAATTATAAATTAATCTAGGCATTACAACATAAATGTCGGAGGTCACTAAAGTGGTATCAATTTTCCAAATACATATGGGGACTACTGGGACATATTTTTCTGAGAATATTGTTCCATGTGAAACACAATAACCTTCTACGGCCTGTCAGATATTACAAAATACGTTGTGTTTTTACAAAACATTTCTTGAAATCTGGCTGCAAAAAATGTAGGTATGTGACACTTCAAAAATTTGTTGTAGAATGTACAGTAATTTATTTGTAAATTATCTGTTTTCATTTGTAGGTATACAAAAATGTTTGTAAGTTCTAAGACAGAGTGTATACAGGATTGTGGAATCTAGCCGGCTGGTCGTTGAACCTTCAACACTTCCGGTTCTATATTAACTGATACAAAGACACGAGAAATTCGCAAATGCATTCGAGAATATAATTAACTGTAAACAACATTGACTTTAATAGTATCCGGCCCTCTTATTACATTTATTTAAGGATGCCGTGAAATTTTCCGGACGAATAACAAACCTGTAGTGATACAAGCATCTGGGGTCCTATTCTATACCTTTTTGCGTCTCTTATGCCATCTTTATACTAAGGCAGGTACAGCGTATCTATCTTCACAACGAGAATTTGTATTAACTAAAAATACAGCCGTGACTCTTTCAAACATCTTGTGACATTCTTTACATAAAAATCGCATCGCAGTTTGTTTTTTTTTCGAGTGAATGCGCATAAAAATGGCTGCCATTCTTAAATAACGCTATGCTAGGAACCTCGTACTAGAAAAAATCCAATCAAATGTAGGTAAGAAGGAGCATAACTATATTATTGTTTATTTCCTAAAATATGTAATACATTTCGTATATTATAGCTATGCGTATATTAACTTTTACTGCCGCTGCAAACGACAGGTTTAATATGTGTTGCTAACTTTTGGCAGAACTGTACAACAATACAGAAGTAGTGCTACCTCTTGTAAGTGCAGTACACTTACTTCCTATAAGAAATAAGAACTTTTAAGAAATTAATGAAATCGATGTTATGGATTTTAATCGGACATATATAATAAAACAAATATGTTTAGTAATTATTGTTAACGGAAATTAAGTAATTAGTACTTAAAACCCCGCTGTGAAAACTGCGAACATAATTTAATAAGATGTGTGAAGATTTTCAGTGCCCCGCCTACAGCGATGCCAAACATATTAAGATTATGGTAATGAGAGGTGTTTGAGAATACTATATAAAGACAGTTTACCTGCGAATATCTTAATCGCTGTCGTTCTCTAAAGACCTTTACACGTGACTGTCTTTACCAGAATACAGAATTACAGAACAAACCTCCTGATACCATTTATTTATTTTATAACGTACACATTCAGCCTCAGGCTGGTTTACAATTGGTACGTAGTTAGAAACTATTCACATTAATGAACAAATATTAACAAAGAATATTAAAATATTATTACAAAAGAATTGCATTAAACTTATGATCGTAAGCATTACAAGGTTTTAAAGTATAATTGAAACACTACATTAAACAAATAATTACTAAACATTAAACAAAAACAAATAATTACTACTAATTGCTACTAAATCTGCGGCTAATCAGTACTCTTCGGGGCAATGTCTAATGAAAATTCTTTTCAGAATTATTTTATATTTCTTGTTCTTTTTTATTTTTGTTTTTGTGAAGTCTTTCTGGATACAGTATATTTTCCCAGATTTGTATAATGTTGTATGTTTATTGACATTAGCTAATACTGGCTTTTACTTTTATGTTTCATGTTGGTTCTTTCTGCAACTCGGCAACATTTTTTTTCGCAGTGGCGTACTTCTTTAAGGGCTTCATCTACCAAGCGCTTAAAATAAGTTGCAGCGTGTTCGTAAATATGTTTTTTACGAAACTATCCCACATATGCCCAGTGTAGCTTGAGGACGGATCCTGACTCCCTGCCTGATGGGAAGGCCGAAGCGAGAAAATCTCACGATAAGTCCGCTGCGTTAAAAGATAAACCACTTGAAAGAGGAAATTGCTATATGTATATATATGCTCAGTGTGCCAATGTACGACAATAAATCACACTTCAAACGATGACGGAAGGGTAGTATCAAAGCATCACGTCAATTAGAAAAATTATTTCGGAGCCCCTCGAAATGGCTAAAAACAGCTCTCTCAACCGGTTATATCTGTACAACTACTCACGGGATTCGTGTGAAACTACTATAGGAGCATGCAATGGACTTAGCTTAAAACTGTCTACCAATAAAAAGATGGGTTCACCACTGAAAGTGTCAGTCAGACGAGCGATGTATATCACTGCACGTTGTTTCAGTGCCTTGCAGTAGAGGCGATACGGCACCAGATGAGCCGGTCAACATCGCCCTTGGCGCCGTGCCTCACTCACACCAACACACGGCGTCTTAAAAACTGTTCAGTTTATAATACCACAGGATATTTAGGAATACAGAAGTGAAGTAGCACGTACGACGGCAAACTCACGCCAGCAAAATGGCTTCCTTAGCCAGAAACATAGTGGAAACGCCTACCACCAATCAGAGTAAGGCGGATGACCAACTAGCCGGCAGCCAGGCCAATAGGAAACCTGTAGTTACATGCAGGAACCAAACATACACGGGGCTGGTATCAACAACCTCGGGCAGCCAATAAGCGGCTAAGTTCGCCGGTATTAAATGAGTCGAGACGTCATTTCACGTCTGTATTACTATTTAGTTTGTGATAATACTGACCCATTGCTAGAATTGTTCATACGTTGGTGAGAATACAGCTGAGGCTGAAAGCGTACTCCAATAAACTCTATCCTATAGGTTAACCCGAGAGAATTTCCTCCCTAATTATTGACTGCATGGATACCTCGCTACCAAGCTTGCGTCTGTTCGGCCAGTAAGTGTTGCATACTGTTCTCTATTGGTTAGGACTCCTATTGACTTGTTCGTCTGCAGCTGTTTATTCGATAGTGGCTTTCAACCATGCACTACCTTAGACAACGCTAGATCCTTTCACGTTGGTAGTTTAACTTCTGCATGTTTGGCTGTTCTGATACTGTATTCCTCTGTGAGACGTGCTGTATGTTTGACTAAAGATGTGATTTACGAGAGTTTTATTCATCTAACTCTTGCTTTGGGTAGTTCCCTTTTACAAATAAAATATTTGTATTTTGTATGTTTTTTTTTTTGAGAATTAAAATTATGAATAAAATTGAGCTGTGAGACAAAATTTTGTATGAACGGTGCATACCTGGTCTGCAGAACGTGGTAAGCTCTAGGAGAATTTCCGGAACACAGCGTGAAAAAAAGAAACAAACAATTACGATACAATATATACTCAACAGACAAGAGACATGCGTTTTATTATATAACTTGACTATCCAATAAAAGTATACACTGCCCAACTACTTCTAAGTTCTATATATTAGACCTGCAGGCTAGTCTGCTCAGGCCTGTACATATTAGAGGACTGTTCGTAGTTAATTTCCCGCCACAGCTATATGAAGCCACTACATCACAGACTAAAGAGAAATAAATTTTTCCTCCAGCTGGTTTCAATGACTTGCGTGCAGATGTACAACTATTTTTCGTGGTAAATGATTGGATGTTTTTATTCTCAGAGTCTTGGAGTTATGCCTGCTAATCACAGCCGTGTGGTATCCCACTGAACTTGCTCTGATTGGCACAACCAAATAAGCGATGTCCCCACACAAAAACATGCCGCCAACAACAACAAAACAGAACTGCAGATATGCATGTACAGCACTGAAACAAAGTTGTGCAAATTATTTTCTCGCTAACTTTCGACCTCTAATAATTAGACACGCTCTGAAGGACTCTGAGCTAGTAGAAGCCCTAGTAAACATAACCGAGTCCTACCCTGCCTGGTATGGAGTGAATCTGTACTCTTGCTTGGGCAGCATTCAATGGAAAAACGTATGTTTCTCGATAATTAGTAAAATTGTAGGTTATATCTAGAGATGATGGTTTATCGCGAAAAAACTTCACAGTTTGCTGTGTTTTAATACACGTTCAGCTTACCCATAGCCATCTTTAGTAGAAGGCCGGGGCCTTAGATCTGGCAACCCTGCACACAAGGGTCATTTTAACACTTCTTTTAGCTCTCCAAAGACAATGGCTGTATCTGATTCGTTATTGTGCCCTACATACCGGCGAATCAGGGGAAGCCACTGCCGTTCACGAGACAAAAGAAGTGTTAAAATGACCCTTCCAACCAGGGTTGCCAGGTCTGAGACCACGGCCTTCTACTAAAGATGGCTATGGCTTACCACAAGATTACTGGCTTTCGCTTGTACGTGGAGTTGTTACTCTGTTTGACTGAGTCAATATGAATCCCGCTGTTGTAATATTTAAACCCTTCGTTGTGTCAGACGTATATCGGCCAATCATACACGCCACAGGAAACTACAGTGTTTTCAAGTGTATGTTGACACAACAATTTTTCGCGATATTCCATCACCTCTAGTTATGTCCTTCCGGTCGTTGAACTTACAAACAAAAAAATGACCACAATTTTGAAACTGTGTACACGGCATCAAGTAAATACATTAAAGTCAAGTCACCTTACTAGGTTCTTTATGTGTACCGAATTTGATGAAGTTATGAGATACAGTTCTTTAATGTCTCACTAGACCGAACAATTTAAAAAATGGCCGACATTTTGAAAATACGAACACAACAAAAACGAACAACACAAAACTCAAGTTAGGTTATGTAGGACTATATATGTACCAAGTTTTATGAGATTTGGTAAACGGATTCAAAAGTATACAAAATCACACCACTGAACATAGACAGTAAGGTGATCCAATAGGCCTACTTTTTCCTTCGGAAAGTAGGCTAAATACTTTCTGTGTCTACCGTTATGTTCTTCGTATTTATATGCTGAGTATTTAATACGTACAGATTTGGCTATTACGATTTACAGTACTTTCTCCCTTGCTGTGCTGTTTTCAGTAATTATATTTTGTGATTAGCAATGTTAATGGAGAAATTCGAAGATTGCTAGCACACAAGATTCATCTTATTCCTCAACTCCTTACGATGTTCGGAGACTGCTGTCATTGTTATGAGATTCAGACGTCGTCAATCTTACCGATCATAACAGTGCGACATTAAATCCGTACTTTTATCTTTGAATTTAATCGATTTCCACGAGTTGCAAGAAATTTACTGCCACTAATATTTTCTCGTTTGCAGTAAAATGGGTATAATTGACTGCTTTCTAATTAGGCGTGGGTTGCTTTGAAAGAAAAAAAATGAGTACGTAGTGTCGGTGGGACGGGGACAACATCACGGTGAGCAGTAACTTGATGTAATGGAAACTGATGAGCGAGAAGAACTGGTCGCTACTGCTACAGGTGTTAGACGACAAGCTAAAACGTTTCAGAAGCAACAAGTCATTTGTGAATGGTGGTCTTAAACTTGAAAATGCCGAGAGCTTCGGGAATAAGAAAAGACATTAATCAGTGTTATTCCCTCTGTCTTGAACAGTAGTGGCTGGCAGACTTACCACGGATCATTACTTGAACACTATAAACACAGCTTTGCTGCGGTAATGAATGACGAGACGAATAATGAGTGAGGGGTAGTAGCAGCGATTCATCGAGTAGAAGATTTACTCTTTAATATGATTGCATGTAATATTTACGTGCGCAACGTGTTTGCCCATTATTACGACTTACTAGAGGCACGATTATTTCGCGTATTCGTCCGGCACCAGCCTAGACTTCTCAGTACTATGCACGCTCTGACCGAAGTCTAATATCCATTGACTTCTAACCTACAAACTGTAGTATATTCTATGTAATATGTTCTTTGTGTTATGCTCTATGTGTGGACAGGAGGAGTGGGGATATTGGTGGACATATGATAATAGGTGTGTGGATGTCGGATCGTCGAGTTGGATTGGACGATTATAATAAATGTCTAGGAGTTTTTAACAAGTGTTTTCATTATACTACATGGAGCAGTCGGTAAGTTGAATCGTTTTGTCGTCGGTTCGTTATATTTCTACATCATGAGTAGTTTTAATATGCTACACAAACGGCTATCACCAGTTAACTTCAAGTATTTCCTTACTTATTTCTAGAGACCTGAAAAATTCGCGTTTTCTTTTAGGCGCAAGTTAGAGCTTCAGCAACTATTGGTCTGTATCACGTTCACAATTGGCCGTTGACTTACTCGACACTTCCTGGAAGTAACTGAGCCAATAATAATACCATAACTGAACGCAGGTCCATTTCACAGTGTCAGCGAGCAGCTAATAAACATTTGCTGCTTGCATGAATGCACAAATGTTCTTCGAGGCTAGCTTACAGGTCTATTTCTGGCTTACAGTCGTCAAAGATGAGTCAGAACAGCTGTCGTCTAATTACAGCTATGAAAGTGGAGTATGTATTTTTGACGTTCAACCCGACATATAATCAATACGCGAAATACTCGTGCCTCTACGAATTGCCAGCGACATGCTGTTACGATTACCAAGAGCCTCGCCTGGAGGACGGGCTAACGACGACGGCAGTAGAATCAGGTCAGTAGTTGCACAAGACAAGGGCCTCAGAGATCCTCCCCACCTGCACAGAAGTGTGTCAGTATAACTCAATGTATCGGGGGAATCGGGGTCTGTCTCCTTCAAGACTTCCAGCCGTCACCACCTCGCCAGGATGGTCCTGGGTCGAGACCCACGACGTGCCGCCGTCCGTCGATAGCCGAGCACATTCATCATCAGCCTCCGGCACATCATGCTGACGGTGAGGTCTAAGGTGTCCACAGGGTCACCCATCATAGAGTAAAACATTAACGTAATTATTTAAACAGCCGCTGTCCTCCTATCTAAATTTTGTAATATAACCTTGTGGTATTCTCTAACTAAATTTATTTAGAGCAAAGCCACCGTAGATATATTAACATATTTCATTTAACCGTAACCCTCACCTATAACTTAACCACTTAACTAATTTCAGTATAAAGTGACTACCTCTGATTACAGCCACCCAACCACATTAAATCATGTCTAAAACATAGTAAAACAGCAGTTTTGCAACAATGGTGGAGGCGCCGGGTAATCGTAACAGTGCAACGTACACGTTATTTTCTGCCAGCAGAGTAGACTCCAAACTGCTGTAGTCTTGTTCGACGTCTCCCGTTGGCCGGCATGGTCGTGTCCTGGACATAGACGCTCGAGGTAAATGAAAAAAAAAAACACACATTGTAATGCACATGATACAGAAGTATAGCCGAACACAGAAAAATAACGAGTACTTTGCAGGTCTCTATGGATTATTTATCTGTAGAGACCGTTAAAATTCGCGAGTTCACTGACCTTCAGGCTAGCCTTCAAGAATATCTGAGCACTCAAGCAAACAAAACCTACTCATTTGCTGTTCGCTAACATAGTCATACCACTTTATTGGGCATACATTAAGTTGCATCTTTATCATTGGCTCAGTGCACTCCAAGAGGTGGCAAAAAGTCAAGAGCCAATTGATAAAGTTGCACGAATTTATAGTTGTTTTGAGTCCTAGCATATTCTTAAAATAAAACACGAATTTTTCAGGTTCCTAGTCATTGCTATAAATCATAAGACAGACAGGTAACACAGTTTTGCGGCAGCTTGTAAACAAATAATCCAGGCTCTGATGTGCAGAGTTTGTAAGTCCTCCTAACTTAGTTAAATTTTCACAGCGTTATTATTTGTATATGTTAATGTTAAGTGTGAAAAGGTGCCTAAGTTATGTATGGAGATCTGTCTTTTTTTCCGATATTTTCTGACAGCAGACTTAGGGCCGTATCTATAAACGGCTTTCGAATGACAACCAGCTGCTCACCAATGCTTTCTCAATGGGGATAGCAGTTGGTTGTCATTCGAAAGACGTTTATAGATATGGCTCTTAGACTCGAAGCTGTTGTTTGCTCGCTCAACGTCTTCCAGTAGCCCACAATGTCGTGTGCTGAAGCAGGGAACACTTTGAGCCAATAATTTAAAGTTCTACAGCAACATGTAACAAAACTAAGTTTCGGTCAAAGATCTAATTTATTACGTGTTATAATTTATAATTGGGATTTTCCATTATTTCTGAATTTATAACAGACGACAGCAGCTCACATCTTCCTCACGTTCAGTCACCTTGTGCCCGTTTATCACAAGCTGCACGTGAATCACGTTTTGGACCAGTGATGTACACAACCAGTATGCGGCATGCGGTGTCGTCTTTGCAACTATAGTACGCAGGACCGCAGCAAGGTGTCGGGGGGCCTGGGGCAGGAAGTTGTTTGGGGGCAGAAACAATTATTTGCCTACTATTAAGGCAGGGGGCTGGGGTCCCATTCAGGTTGGGGGCCCGGGGCATTCTGCCCATCCCCCCCCCCTTGCCGACGCCCTGATAATACGTGGAAGTTTCAGCAACTCGTGTTTATACCTTGTTGAAACAAACACCAATGAGCTTTCTATACACATTAAAGAAGTCTGAAGTCATTGTTGACAGTGTTATCTTGACTGGCAAGATTGAACAGCGGTGTTATGGTACAGTACCGACACTTCACCTCGCATTGCAGCAGGCATAAATCAACTCAGTTGAAATTCATCCCTGAACGTACCAGCTGCAATACAGTGAAGCAACATTTCGACTCAACCCAGAAATCCGAGATAACACAGTCGACTCATTGCTCACTGACTACATGAAGCTACTTAGTTCTATTTATAGCGAACACCCATTTTTATGATGTTACAACAACAGGGCTTATAAATTTGTTTGTGATCGAAAAGGTCAGTTGATTTTATTTTTTCATCTGTACACTCTCCGCAGATACGTTTTGAACATTTCACGTCAATAGAAACTCCACTTGTGTTAATTTGCGATTTTTGTCACGAGCATTGTAAACATCATGTGTTTATTCGCCATAGACTTACGTACTAAACAGAGACATAGGTATGAGCAGTCCAACTAACCTCGTGCTACACTAGCGCACTCAAGTGACCGACACTGTACGTCAAGAAATTGTTCTTAGTTTCTTTATAATTATTTTCCTTATCTACATCTGAAATTAATAAATTGAGATAATATGCAATTAATTTTCTACGCGTCGAATTTTATAAATGTTACATTCAGTTTTCATTATGTAATTTCAGGTTTAATGTTGACCATTATTTATAGTAATTTAAATTTGTTACTGTTGTTCCGCAATGTTGGGCGAACTGTATTTTAGTTTATATTCTTGCTCGTATTTTGTATTTATATCCGTGCTTTTTTCGTACGTGCGTTAAGTCGGCTTCCTGCGTCATGTGTCAGTCTTGTTATTCATCATTGTAAATGTGGAATGGGTCGTTATGCTGCAGGATTTATAATTGATTAATTTTGGGCGCCTGTTTAGTTTTACGTTTGTTGTCTTCTTGAGTTGAAGTCCTGTAGCATGATGGCCCATGTTCTAGTCTCTCGTTTGTGTGTTTTTGCAGTTTTGTTCTTTTCTCTTGATCTGTAATTTAAGGTAACTTTCGCGTTCGGGTTTTTTACAGTTTCACTTTTTGGTAACTTCAGTATTATTCAGTAAGATAGATAGATAGATAGATAGATAGAGAGAGAGAGAGAGAGAGAGAGAGAGAGAGAGAGAGAGAGAGAGAGAGAGACATTGCATTCTATAGTTAAGTTTTGTTGGTATATTTATTCATAATTGTTGGCGTGTAATTTTGAAGGTTATACTTTGCAAGAGAAAGTAAATTATTGCAAATAACTAATAATAATATAACTGAATATTTGTCATGCGCTTTATTGTGCTCGCCTTTAATAGAATGTTTGAAGGGGTGTTAGGGATCACGTGCACACTACCGAGGTACGGGACTTGGTAGGTTATGCTGTTTGTGTGTGTTTTGAGGCGTGTGTCCCCGTGGTTTATGTGTATTTTGGGGTTGTGTCCCCCTGATGTTTACCACCTATAATTATAGGGGTTTACTCAGATTTGTAATTGTACTGTGGTCGGGTACTGAGGTATGGTACTCAGCAAGCATCGTTCTTGTCAGTGTTCAATTAATTTCCTGTAAGGATAGGACTAATCTTGTATTGTCTTTTCTATATACCGTTCAACAATCTCGTCTAGGGCTACTTTTGATGCTAGTTACAGTACACATTAACCTGTTATTTCTCACGCTTTGAATTGTAAATGGTAAATTAATGTTCAGTGTAGTTAACTTTGTATTGTGTACTTTTCGTTTATAATGTTTCTTGTTAGGTTGGCAATTTATTGAGTTTTGTAAAATGTTTAACGTTATGTTGATGCTTTATTATGCTTGTTTGATTTTGAGTTTCGAATAAATCCCTGTCGGTACTTAACCCGGAACTTTATGATGTTTTCCTTGAAGATAATTCTACAATTTATATTTTTTCATGATTGGAATATCAATGTGATTTAGTTTGCAGCTGTTGCTGATCCTTAACTGTTAAACTTAACTGAGGTGTTTGTGTGAGGTTATGAGTTTGATTTGTTTATAGTGAGGATTACTTTTGCCTTAGCGCCCTCGCAAATCTATAGGGATTCGCAACTCACTTTACCTTGTTCTTTGTAACTGGTTACCGTCATCATTAGTTGAGGTGCTGATCCTTAAGAAGGGGACGGTACACATTCAAAAAGTAAATAAGTGATTTTAATAAGTTAACCGCTGCTCTCTGTCAACAATTCACTCAGCTTGCAGAAACACTTGGAAGTCACCACATCCACAGTACGCCAAGAAAAATATTTGTTGCATCAGCATAATTTAGTCGCTGGCATGTATCATTATTAAGGACCTCAGAGTTTGGTAGAAAGAGATTGTACCGTGATCTTTGAACGATTCTTGCAATGGGTTTGTATTATGAACATAACATTTTTTTTATATACACTACATTGGGCCGCAATGGCGTATGAAAAAAATAACTTTCATGTTTATAATGAGATTTATAGTAACTTGTATCAATGCCTTTCATGCATATCTGCAGCGCTGCTTCAAGGCTAGAAGCACCACAGTTCGGTGATTTGCGGATGAAACCGCAGAACGCGCGATAGTTAAAAATCATCCGCTCAATGACCATGAATTAAAGTTGCAAATAAGCACGTCTGATATTCTAAGACTTACACTATGTGGCCATGATTTTGTGGTGAAAAGATTTTTGGACCATTTGATTTCTATGCCTTATGCTCACACCTGCGGCTCTGTTTCATGGTCAGTGATAAATAGAGACGGAAAAAAATTCGCGGGTTCTCTGACACATAGGCTAGCCTGCAAGAATATATGTGTACTCAAGCAGACAACATTTGTTCGTTGGCTGCTCGCTGACACAGTAAAATGGGCCTGCATTCAGTTACATTGTTATTATTGGATCAGCGACTTCAAGGCGATGTCAAATAAGTCAACTGTTAATATTGAAAGTAGCACGAACTTACAGTCAATGAAAGTCTAGCTTGTGCCTGAAAAAAAAAAGTGCGAATTTTTTATATCTCTAGTGACTGGATGTTATCTCTAGAGCCCACGATTTTTGGTGAAAATAATTCTGCAACAGTTTGTTTCAATTCCTTATGTGCACATGCATCTCTGCTTCATGGTCAGTGATTGGCTGTTATAAATTCTCAGCGTCTCGGGGTTTTACCCGCAAATTACAGACGCGTGGTGTCGCAGTAACCTTGTTCCTATTGGCACAGTCAAATGAGTCACGGCTGTGCAATCATATATTCTGCCAATAATCAAGAAGCAGACCTGGAGATGTGCACATAGGACATTGAAACAAACTGTTGCAGAATTTTTTTCACCAAAAATCGTGGGCTCTACTTATCTCTCTCTTGTCATGGAGGAATACCAGCAAATTACAGACGTATGGTGCCACAATGACTTAATTCTGATTGGTGCAATCAAATGAGAGACATGTCTGACAAAGACACGCTGCCAATAACCATGAAGCAAAGTTGCCAACGTGCACGTAAGACATTGAAATAAAATGGTGTAAAAGTCTTTTCGCGACAAAATCATGGCTCTATTCGCTACTTAGCAAAATTTTGCATATATATATTTCCGTGACAATTTCAATCAATAATTTACATTTAAAAACGTTCTTTTTGCTGGAGCTCACGATATTCACGGAAATAATCTTGTACACGACCGGGTTAAACGTCTCACCTACGTATTCGCTGCGCTTCATTGGTTTTTGGCAACAGGCAACAAAGTATAATTTGTCACAAAATGAATTAATGGAAGTTTCCTGTCACTATCAATCAAACCTACCCTGTCGTCACATTTTCGCAGATATTTTTTTAAAGGCCTGGTGCCATAAAAGCAGTCTGGGCTGGAGAGCTTCTTTTAACCAACTGTCGTAAAAAATCAACATTATTTATTTAAGAACGCTCAAAACCGGCTCTTATAACAGTAACCATCTACGGAGTTGCATTTAAAGACTCGTTGTAGAGTAAGTGTTTTTTTTTTTTAAGAAGAAGGAGGGAGGATACAGCTGCATAAAATTGTTCGTAAATTGATTATAATAGGAATATTTCTACGTGGAAGATCTAAGGACGAAAATAAATTTCCTGTAAAATACTCGCATCAATTAATCAGGAAACTCCTAATACCATATACCAGACGTGCGTGTTCCTGCTAATTTTAGCCTGGCGGGGATTATTCGCGTTGTTTGCAGCTTTCATTTAAGCCTCGGAACCCGCGTGGAGATGAGAGATAACGTAATACCTGACTGCCGCCGTAAAACTCCCGGTAGATCATTTATATTCGCACGGGGGAATTATCGTACGTTTAACTTTCTCGCGCAAGCTTTTTTTTTCTTTTAATAATTCTTTGGAGGCTGTTAGTCGTGAATCACGTTGGCGCCAGCTTTCGTAGCTGATCCGGTGATGAAAAAAAAAAAAAAAACCCTCAGGTGTTTGCTAAGATTGAGATTGAAAAATATATAAATAAAAATAGCACATCTAGTTGAACTAAGTACAGCTAGTTTCTAACCTCCCACGGAGATCACAGGGGCAAAGTAGGCTTGCAAATACTTTGTTATAACGACGAATGATATGAACAGAGAAGATTATACTTAAAGATTCCAGTGATGTATTTTTATGCTAGCAGCAACCAAACCTTAGTAACAGCAACAGACTGTTCTCTGTAATATAAACGGACATGTAAAATTCATGTTATTAATGACACAACTGAATCCACTTCCCCGTACAAACCAGAGTACAATCTGATTGGCCACAAGCTTATGTGATGTCAGTAACGAATGTGACCGCTTTACAGGTTGGTCAATCTACAGAGGAACTTTCAATAATTGGCCAAGAGCATTCTCCGCGATGGGCAACGACGTTGTCTGTCAACGGTATGGACGTCGAAGTCCACAGCTGTTTGGATTCTAGTCTGCTGCCAGAAAACAACGCGAATTCTGCACGTCTCTAGTAATATATTTCAATATTGATAGATAGAGATGCAGACATTTAACGGGTTCAAAGACGTGCCAACGGGACTGCATATTCCCATATGTTCACTTTGTTCTAAGCTACTTGTTCAATGTCTGTAGCTTCAAGTGGTCAGTTGTACAAGTCACAAGATAAGCACGGGGAGTCAATGAGTTGTTAATGCTGGTCTACTATTGGTTCACAGCGTTTATGTAAGAGTTTCGTTAGCTCAGACCCAGTCGCGAAAGTAATGAACGTGAAAAGGTTTTGAATTCTAGCGTCTTCGCAAATTATTTGCGAAATTTCCGTGTCTCTATAGACAGTCCTCTCCTGGTACATGAATGTTGTTGTAGTGTGTTACATGAATTCTGTTTCATACTACCAACATCTTCACTCTAAACTGGAAACAGTGAATATTCTAAATTTTTTGGTCAATTTCCAATGATTTAATTTGTTGAAACTGCTCCATCGGGAATCTGTAAAAATTTCTGATTGCTTCAGCAAAATCAATTCACTGATTAACCCGTTCAGTCACGACGGAATTTGTAACCTAAAGTGCTGCAGTTATGAAATATTTTGTTGTGTACTGTACTTGCACCACTTCCTTTCCTTGTAACTAGTAAACAACACTCTGGATGCTCATACGAACCTATGATGAACTATTGGTTATGTGTTACCACCTGGTAGGTTGGTCATAGGTGAGGCACAGGATGACATGGGCATACATTACTGTGGACTATACAGCGCCTACCATTAGATTTAACCACGTGAAACATGTCCTTGAATGTGGACACTGTGACTAGACGGGTTAAATAAGAGATTTTCACTTTTTGCAGAGTAACAATTTCTTACGTTGGTGGACAATAATAATTGTATAGTTTACAAAAAAATTTAAAACTCCATCTAAATTATGCTACAAGTTCAGTTAAAGCATGAAACAAAATTATAAATACTGAAAAATATCAGCTGGACTTGAACCTACGACGCGCTCTAGCTACTCGGCCACGGTGAACATGTTTAGAGTAGTAACTAAAGCAACTATTTACTGTTCTTACAGTCAACTGTGTTCTATTTGTACATAGTTTTGTTAGTAATACATTACAGTATTTGTAGTAAAATGTCAATTTTTAGACGCATCGTAATTTAATAGTGAGCTACACAGCGAAACTGAACATTAATAAACCTCAGCTCTCCACCACATATCGAAGAACAAGAATGTTCCTATTAACAAAGTCTGAGATTTTTGTAGAAACGAATTTTGCAGCAACTTGTTTTAATTCCTTATGTGCACTTGTGAGGCTGTGCTTCGTGATAAGTGATTGATTGAGCCGGCGATTTTTGGCGAAAAAATATTTTACAACAATTTGTTTCAATGCCTCACAATCACATTTGCGTCTGTGCTTCATGGTTATTGGCATACTGTATTAGTGCAGAGGCTTCGGTAATTTGAATGAGCCAAGGATACTGAGACACAACACGTCTGTGATTTGCGGGTAGAATCATAAGAATTATGCAACATTTCATATGAGTGCCTCGCGTGGACATCTGCAGCTCTGCGTCGTGGCTCAGTGATAGGCTGTTTTGAACTCTCACAGTCTCGGAGATCTACCAGTAAATAACATACGTGTATTGTTGTAGGAACTTTAGCCTGGTTGGCTCAGTCGAATGTGAGACATCCCTGAACAAATACACTCTGCCAATAACCGCGAAGTAGAGCTGCAGGTGTGGACGATAGACATTGAAACCAAATAGTTTGTCAACAAATATCACTGGCTCTAACAACGTCACAGTAATGTCTACGCGCCTTCGTATTGTTTCCGTGCCCGCATCACAGCTACATGGACATTTTACACATGACCTTGTATTACTAGTTGATGAGGTTATTCAGGGGCTCCACACAAACTGTCGACCAACAGCAGCACTGTTGTCAGATGACATCGCGAGATTCTCATGTAGGGTAAACTGACCGTATACAGGGTCCACTGTTTTTCGGGAAAAGAATTTTGCCCCAGTTTGCTTCAGTGCCTTACGTGCACATCTGCACTTCATGGTTATTGGCAGAGTGTATATGTGAAGAGCCGTATTTCATTTAACTAATAAAATTTCAACAACGTTTCTGCAATACCACACGTCTGTGATTTTCCAGTAGAATCACACATTTAAATATCTAATCACTAGAGGTACGTCAGTTTCGCGGATTCATCTGGCAGCAGCCTAGACTTGTCAGTCCTATTCACCCACTGGCCACAATCGATTATCTTTTGGCTTATAACCGTGCAAGCTGGTTTCAAGCGATAGCACTTCGCATTATTTCCTTACTTACTACTGGCTTGTAGTAGTCAAACGTGTTTCATAACAGCCGCCAGCAAGTCACAGACATGACAATGAAGTATACACAATTGGCGTTCAACCTGGCCTGGAATGTATCTGCGAAATTTAAGTACCTCTACCAATCACTAACGACGAAGCAGAACTACAGATGTTAACGCAAGGCAACGAAACTAAGTGGGACAAAATTATTTTCGCGTAAAAAAGGCGACTCTAACCATATATCGCGATATACCTTAATATCGTGATAAACCACTTTGCGGGCTTCACATAGTTAGGAAGGATTTGTTCTCGTAGTTTACTATATTACCAACAGAGAGCAGGCATATGTAGTTTCTGCAGTAACTGAACCAATATATCATATATAAGATCACTATTAAAGTGATTAACGTGTTTCTGTTAATAATGTTGAAAGCCTTAATATCACGAAGTAGGATAGGTTTACCCTAGATATTGAAATGTTTACTGCGATATCCAAACTCTGAGATTCACTGTTACATAAACTAATACAAGGAGCATATGTAACTATCCAGCTTCTGGCGAAGACAGTTGCTGAAGTGTTTTGGAAGGCCACACGTCCTGAGGGTCTATTCTGTTAACTTCACATCTGGTGAAGATGCCCCCCCCCCCCCCGTGGTAGTCTTGTGAGAACGACAGTGATTTAAGGGCGTGATTCGCCTCAGTTTTCAACGTCTTTTTTAATTTTTATATTGGTACCAAATATTTTTTTCTTATTTTATACATAAATTGTGATTAAATCTTCCTCTTAGGAAATTTTTGTATCTCTCATAGTTTTTGCGTAAGGAGTTGTAAACGTCAAAATTTGGACTTAATTGTTTTAAGTACGCCACTAAAACCGACTGACATAAAAACTGAAAAAAAAAACGCACTATATAACAGTGTTGTAGGCTATGATTTGACATATATAAAAACAAAATAATACAATTTTTTGTATTTAAAAAATTTTTTTATATTTTTTTTTAATTTTCACTTCAAAATGCAGCATTTTTTATTAAATACAAAATTATTTTATTTTTGTTTTTATATGTGTCAAATCATAGCCTACAACATTGTTATACACTGTGAATTTTGTCGGTTTGGTGTGTCAGGTAGTTTTAGTGGCGTACTTAAAACCGTAAATTGAAAAAACCGTGAGAGATACAAAAGTTTCCTAAGAGGAAGATTTAATCACAATTTATGTCTAAAATAAGAAAAAAATATCTGGTACAAATATAATAATAAATAAAGACGTCGTAAACTGAGGTGAATCGCGCCCTTAAGTCACTCGTGGCTGTCTTTATATCGTGTTCTTTAACACATCTCCTTAACAGATTCTCTATTCACTTGGCAACAATGTAGGCTGTGCTCTGAAAACTTTCACACACCTAAAATGATCGTTGTAGAAGGCAACGTAAAAGTATTGGCCACTTTCACGCGCTTTCTCTCGTAACAAAACCCTAGGACCCTGTCTTTGTATACAGAAAGTCACTAGACTTTAAGACAGTTGCGCACAATTTTTAGTTACAGAATACGAATTTTCGTCGCATAGCTAGTTACTCAGTATAAAGATCGAGTAAGAGACTGGACAAGTTTGAAGATAGGCCCCGTGGAAACTTTGCGCGAGTATAAGGTGTCCATCTTTGTAGACTAGACACGAAGAACGACGAAATCTGTCGAAAGTCTCCGAACGCCGAGCGCGGTATTGCAACCCGGTTGCTGGTGGTAATTACCCAGAAGCGCTCGCCCGGTCAGTCAGGGCTGGTCGAGGGAAAACCAGCCCCAGCGCTTCCGAGAAACGACAATCAAAACGGGTAATTTTCTATCCTTAAAACCCCGGACAACGGCACCTTGCCCCGCAACAGTGGTAATTTATTTTTTCCGAGTTCCCGTAGCCCTTGTTGGTATTCGGTACGGTGATTGTGTTTAAAAAATAATAACCTCGAGAGAAGGAACCACTGGTTCGAAACTTACTCAGGCACGAGTGATGTATTAAACTGCAATTTTGGAAGTTGAAACTTTATTGGAGCTGAATTACAAGGCGGTAGATGTATAAACATAAGAATTGCTTGGCTTATTGTGCCGTAAACATAGGAGGTTTTATTAATTTCCCGACTACAAAGTATACAATTAATCTCAAAGTTTTGCCTGAGATCACCCATCATTGTCACAAAGAAAAAGTGACGGAATACCGTAAAAAATAACTAAATTTTACGAACACATGCCACTCCGGCTCTGACTTATATCAACGGCGTAGATAGATAGATCATCTACGATGACTACTCTAACATAGCCGTACGCTTTAGACTGCTACCATTGTTCGTGTGTACATTCATTTATAGAGATGGTGAAATTTCGCGAATTCAATGACCTGCATGTTAGAATCAAATATCCTATACATACTCAAGCCCCGTCTATTCGTTCATTGTCTGTTCCACTGAGCAGCAGCTAGAGGACAAATGGCCGGGACTTGAGTATGTATAGGATATTTGATTGTAACATGCAGGTCATTGAATTCGCGAAATTTCGCCATCTCTATTCATTTATGTTTCAACCGATAAATTGATTGTTTCCCTAGTGCCATAATAATTAGGAATTTTGTTTCCACGTATTACACGTTCCGTAACAAACAGTACAAGTATGGTACAGACACGATAATTCTGCGGATTCATACTAGGTCAGGTTGGCTGTCAAGACCGGTTACTTCACTGACATTTCTGTGATTGGAAGACAGTAGTTTTGATACGACTTTGAAGAATACGAGCTAGTAATAAAATGAGACAATAATTCGTGGGGATATCACGTGCTACCTGCTTCTACAGTTACAAGCCAATAAATGAAGCCACTTTGTCGCGGAAATATTTTTGCGCCATTTGGTGTCAACGCCTTGTTTTACGAACGTTAATTTTGACTACATTTTCCACTTGTGAAAATTTTTTTAGCTCTCGTAGTCTTCCCATAGCGGCAGGTCAAAGTCGAAATTTGCAAGTTACGGGAACTTGTTGATAACATAAACCAACTGACTTACTCGAATGACATAATTTACACTGAAATTAGATAGTATGGGTCACATGACAAAATATTTAAAATCATACAATGTAATTCCTTTGTATTTTTACAAAAATCTAAGTATAACGAACATTTTTCTTCATATAGGATATTTTTAGAAATACGTACGAACTTGGCTGCGTGGTTTTAAATATTTTAGCATATGACCCATATTACCTAATTTCAGTGTAAATTACGTCATTCGAGTAAGTCAGTTGGTTTTTAATATTAGCATGTTCCCGTAACTTGCAAATTGTGACTTTGACGTGCCGCTATGAGATGACTATGAGAGATAAAAAAAAAAAATTTCGCAAGTGGAAAATGTAGTCACAAATATTGTCTATGAAACTAACACTACGTCGTACGAATATAAAATTATACATTTTAGCCACGTGAACACCTTTATATAAGCATCATCATTGTTTTTGGCTGCGTGCCTTTGCTCTGACATGTATGACATTTGACTACACCAGTCAGACTAAGATTGTTGTGACGTACGTCTGTGATTTGCGGGTAGAACCATGGCCGTCTTTAGTAGACGGTCGGAGTCTTGAATGTGGCAACGCTTAATCGGAGGCCTACTGCCGGTCTCTCACTGGCTACCCTAGTCCCTGTAGACGTGTACACGTCATTAAAGTTGCGTCTAGACACGTTGCAGAGACTAGGGTAGTCAAGAAGTGACAAGCAGCAGGCCTCCTATGCAGTGTTGCCACATTCAGACTCCGGCCTTCTACTGTAGAACTCCAAGATAAGAAAGAGTTTAAAAAATATGATCATTAACCACGAAGCAGAACTGCAGATGTGCACATAATACAGTGGAACCAAATAGTAAAAAAATATTGACTTTACCAGTGGAGAGAAACGGGAAAAATTCGCGGGTTCACTGACCTCTAGGTTAGTCTCCAAGAATATATGTGCGCCCATGCAGGCGACAGCTGTACATTGGCTATTCACTGACACAGTGATACCACACGATTAGAGACCCGAACATTTTGTGAATTCTTTTGAGAAGACGTTAGATTTCAAAGTCCTGCATATATTAAATACTTTCGCGATTGGGTCAGTGTTACTGAAGCGTTTCCTTGATGACAGTGAACCAATGACAAACCTGCATGAGAACACTCACTGACTACCTTGTCATATGTACAACTGTCCACTCACTGGAGCACTAGACAATGTACAAGTAGCTGAGGACATAATGTATACAGGACTGTGCAGTTCAACCTGGTGGTCGTTGGACCCGCGTCATTTCCGGGTCTCTACACATGATTGGTAGAGCCAGTGATTTTTGGTGAAAAGAATTCTGCAACATTTTGGTTCAGTGCCTTATGTGAACATCTGTTTCTCTGCTTCATGGTCAGTAATTCGAAGTTTTAACTTTAGGCGTCTCGGGGTTCCTACCTGCACTTGTGGTGTCGTGGCAACATTGTTCTGGTTGGTGCAGTCAAATGAGCCACGCCTCTGCCCTATTATATTCTGCCAATAACAACGAACCAGAGTTGCAGATGTGCACGTAAGGCATTGAAACAAGTTGTGTTGCAGAATTATTTTCACAAAAAATCACTGGCTCTAATGATTGGACCTGCATAAAGTTCCTATTTATGATTGGCCCAGTGTCCTTCAAGAGGTGTCAGAAAAGTCTAATGCCAATTGACAATGTTGCTCGAATATATAGTTGTATTTGTCCTAGTGTATTCCCTAAAGAAAACGCGAATTTTTCAGGTCGTTACCAATGGACAATCGAGTGTGACTAGCGTGCCAGAAAAATCCACAACATAATTGTTCGCCTATTCGATAGGTGTGACAGCAAGTAGTATCAATGCCGCAAGCTCAAAGTGTACAGTCGGATTATAATAGGGCTTGTCTTAAAAAACGACCACGCTTCGGCACTACTCTGCTCCCATTTCGGCTACAAACATAATTCTTAGAGATGATGGTTTATCGCGGGAAAACTTGACTGTTTACTGTGTTTCAACGCACTTTCAGCTTATGAAGAGATTATTGGCTTTCGCTTGGACGAGGAGTTGTTGCCCTATTTGACTGAGCCAATAAGAATCCCGCTATTGTAATATTTGATGCATGTTATTGGTCTGCAGACAACTACGTTGTGTCAGACGTATATCTCCTAATCATATGAGTTGTAATTAACTACATTGTTATCAAGGGTATGCTGGCACAAACAATTTTTACGATATACCACCATTAGAGAGCCTTGTTTTCCACGAAAAGAATTTAGCCTCACTTTGTTTCCGTGCCCTACGTGCCCATCTGCAGTTCTGCTTCGTGGTCAGTGATTGGATATTTTAACTGCCACGAGCCTAGGTATTCTACCGGAAAATCACAGATGTGTGGTGTTGCAGGAACGTTATTGTAATTGGCTCAGTCAAATAATATACGGCTCTTCACACAAACACGCTGCCAATAACCATGAAGCAGAATTGCAGATGTGCATGTAAGGCACTAAAACAGACTGGGGCAAATTTATTTTCGCGAAAATGCATGGTCCAACGGCCTTCTATAATTATTTTATCAAAACAAGTGTGGATAGTGGACTAGGGTATTATAAAAGTTTTGGAGATCGGGCTGAGCTGGGAGCATGAAGATGAGGATGTGAGAAGTGCAGGTAAGTGTACGGTCCGTCTCGTGAGTGTGTATGAGCGAGTGTTGCAGACTGAAAGACGATAGCTGAGTCACGCTAGTACTCTCAGTCACGACTCGAGTCTCGCCCTGTTCCTTCTCTGATCTCGTCCTTGTATGGGCGGCGCTTCTTTGAAGATACCTCAACCCTCTGTGCTCGCCCTCACATGTCTCACGCAATGCCCAGTCACAGGATACATAGGAATACAGATGTTAAATACCTGGTAGGACGGCTAACTCAAGTCTCACACGCCGGCATAATGGCCTCGCTGGCCAGCAACTGCCGCCAATCAGCGTCAGGCGGCTGCCGTGCTAACCTGCAGCCAGGCCAATAGGAACCCAACATCAACTGGCCCACTTGTGCAAATCTGATCGTGATAAACAGCCCACAGGCAGTAAGCATTCGGAATGTGCCCGCGTCCTCATGAGGCATACATGATGTCACAAGTGTACCACGAACATTCTTATTATTCTCAGATGCTTGTGGGTTAGTTTGCTAAGTCTGCTTGTGGACCGTGTACTGAAATATATCAGTCTTATTAAACTAAGTTGCCCACATCAAAATTATTTCAGTTTAACTACAAACATATTTACTGACATGGCCTGATTAACAACCATTCCAGCAAAAGTAGACCATCATACTAGCAAACGTTCGCAGCTTCTGCCAACAGTTGTCCAACTGAAAAAATATTGTATATACTACTAGGGAAACCTGCAGAAATGTGCAGGAGTCTAACAGACGCGGGGTTGGTATACGTCATTCATGAGCACCTTTGATACCATACTTAGCGAGCAGCTAATAAACAGTTACAGTATGCTTTAATTCAAATATATTCTTGTAGGCTAGCCTACATGACAATGAATACGCGAATTTTTCCGGTCCCTAATTATACAGAATGTTCAAATGAAAGTTTGCCATATAGAGCAGGGCACTTGTACACATCAAAACAAGGGAAATAAAGTCTGAAAAACATTAGTCGTAAAATGCATTTCGTAGGAGATTAAACAAACCAAAAAGCTGTACGGAATATGCGAGTAAGTTCAGTTACAATTTGCGGCATAGTTTGGAACGAGGCTGTACACATCAAAACCTCTTAAATTATGTTATGTCTAGTAAAACTTGTTCCT
Organism: Medauroidea extradentata; assembly: GCA_003012365.1. Lineage (NCBI taxonomy): Eukaryota > Metazoa > Arthropoda > Insecta > Phasmatodea > Phasmatidae > Medauroidea > Medauroidea extradentata. The sequence goes on along the minus strand of PNEQ01039785.1, from coordinate 34,442 downwards.
AAATGCATCCTGGAGAAGATGGTTACAAGTGCTAGTACAACTCATGCGATCTAGAAGTATAGGCGTACCTGTCTCCTACGGGATGCATTCAAGTACACTCCGAACATTTTCTCCGTCGATTTACGGAATTTCCGGAAAAAAAAACTTCTCTGGATACCTCTACGAATTCACGGAAACTTATTTCCTAATCCAACAGAAGTTTAAGTAAACCAGTTTCATCACACGGAACTGATCCATACTTACGTGTCTATAATGGTACAATTGCATTTCTACGTATTTGCAGATTTATCGGTGATGTTATTAAAATACATCCGTATTATTTACTGCTCAATTTAGGTCTTTTTTTTTCGTGCAAGTGACCGCAGACTTATGGACATATTACTTATGATTCCGTAGTGTATATTTACTATAGACATTTCCGTATTTTAATTTTACGGTCACTATTTCCGTTTATTAACGATGCATTTCTGTTCAAGTTTATAACGGTGTACATGAGAGTATTTCCAGTGGTACCGAATGTCTGTGGTTTTTTTTTTAGTATATTACTAAGGGGCACTACACAACAGTTGCTAAAACTCTCACGAACATAAGGTGGATCTGTTAAAATAATTTTCGTCGTTTTACGGAAAATTACTGGTGAATAATTTTTCAGAAGTATCCGCTGAAGTTTACGGAAGGCAACTTACTCCACTTATGAAAACTCACATATTTATGTGACTTCTTTAGTATACAGGTGCAATAATGCGTACGGTTATTCTGTAGTTTCTTACCTCAGTTTTACATATGTTTTTTTTAATGAAACAAAATTATGTTTACTGTGTTAGAAAGTAATGTTTCCATTATAATTAAACAGCCGTTTCTGTAAAATTATTTGTAAATTCACGGACATTTTTAACAGTGTATCCATGTTTACTAAGCATGTTATTCTTGTTTCAATGTCGACTGCAATGTGGCACACTTCTGTCTGAACAGCCTGTATATTATCTGGCTCTAGAAATAGAACACGGCTCTGGTTTCCCATTATCGAGATATAAACGAAAACATTTTCATAAAGGTTCGTCATGATTGCCTGTAAATCAAGTTCCATTCACGTCAACTCCCGCTCAAGTTATTTATCTTGGAAGCGGAGCCACAATGAAAAAGAGATTAGGCTTCAGACTCCGTTGGTTGACACAGAAATCTAAAATGGGAATTATTTGACCTTGATCGGCCGTTTTTCTAAGGCGCTACGTCAATAGAATTCCAGGAAAAATATATAAGTATTAAACAAAATAACAAATCTCATTCTTCATTAACGCCGTACACAAGATCCAATTTTTTTCTAGATGTTTAGGGATATCTTATGATTTGATGAATTTTTAGAAATGATAAAATTCTACGAACTTTTTAAAAACAGTAACGTTGGTAATAATTTCAGTACAAACATTTCCGTTTCAAATAAAAACTTACACATACCTCAATATTTACTTTTACGATGGGATCATAGTTTAGGAGTGAGTGATAATCATCATCTTGAATTTTTGTATTTTGTGTCACAAATTTTCTTCTGGGTAAATTTTTGGAACTTTGACGTAATTGAAGAATAGAATACATATTGTTAGAATTTTAGACACCATAAATTTTTATTTTCCGTTAATCGCAGCTAAGAAAATAATAATTTTCTAACTGAAATTCGATCTGTAACAAAACAGTAACGACAAAAATATAAGCCTATTTATACGGTGTCTAAAATTCTACCCGTATGTATTCTATTCCGGAGTTACGTTAAAATGTTCCAAAATTTTACCTAAAAGAAAAGTTATGGCACAAAATACAAAAAATCAAGATGGCGACTATCACTCACTCTTAAGACATTTGAAACTGATAGAGGATGTTGCCTTCAGTTACTGTTCACACGATGTGAGTAATCGCGTTGCGGTGAATACAGCTTCGGCAAACACAAGTTGACTCACAGACTACTAAACGTACGTAATGTCTGCTTAGTAACAACAATCAAGGGTCAATTTCTACGATGATGAATATGAATTGAGACCCGGAAAATATCGTACTCATACACATGTACGTATTAAAAAATATATAAAATATGTTTTAAATACCTAATAAACCAATCAAAGAGGTTTAATGTTTTTATTTTATTGAATTTACATACAAACTACATTTTATGTATTTTTGTAATATATAATGTTGAACTATGTATAGTAACGGCTACCTCAAACGAACTATAATTTTGACTTTAACCCAACGGTAAGAGAAAACTATGAGAGCTAAAATAGTTTTGTAAGAGGAAATTGTACTAAAAGATATCGTCTTCAAAAGTAACACTTTTTAATAATAATAAAAAATTAATATTTTAGCACTTGAACATTTTTAATGTACACTATACCGCTACGCTATTTAAATTCTGTATAGTTAGCTATTCTGTACCTCGACAACAGCGGGTTATACACGCACAGTCTAGTGCTCAGAGAAGCCAAAGTAATTTCCCACGAGGCGACCCGATGCGGCGCTACACGTAGATTGGAATTAACAGTCGCACGCCCCAGTGGGCTGCTCCCCCAAGCCCCCGACTACATCGCCGAACATGTCCGAACATAGCCGAGCAAGGGACGGAAGCAAGCAGAGAACATGCACTGCAGTGGGCGCTTTGTCGAACGTGCACGTGTAAATTAGGCCCGTATTATTTATTTTGCTTCACTGCGACTTGGTTTCTCATTTGAAGAATTTAAGGCATGACTGAACTTGCCTTCTAATTAATAAGAGTGAATATTTTTATAAATCAAGATTTCGGCTATTAACGGTCACTTATTACTAAAATTACACATGTCTGCACTATTTTTGTAACCTAGTGAATTCTGTTTACAAAGTCTTCCCAATACTGTGAAGCCTACAACGCGGTTTATCATGATATTAATGGGGAGTGTTAGAAAATTTTATTGTATTTTCATTTTTTAAGCCATTTCATTTATTCAAATTGTATTATCAAAATGTTCTCTTTGACAAAACATAGGATATATCCTTTGTAAACTACTTGACCTAAACAATAATAGAATATTTGATTAATTTGCCATGCAGAATCGTTGCAAGAAAATTCTTAAACGTTAACCTATAATTCCTTGCAATGATTCTGCATGAAAAATAAATGATAGATTTCATTAATATTTATGTCAATCAGTTTACCATGAATATATCGTATGCTTTGCCGAAGAGAAAATTTTGATAATACAATTTGAATAAACGTTACACCTACAAAACTGAAAATACAATGAAAAACACTCCCAACCTAATTTATAAGGACATTCTAGGTAGTATTTTTTCACGTTGGTGCAAACTTCAAAAATAAATATTTTTTAAAAACAAATTGTTTTGTTAAAATTTAAGGCTTATAGAAAATAAACGAGGCACAACTCTGTGTAGGCGTCTTAGAAGATAACGTACTGTTGCATGCTGTGTTTCTGAGGGCGGGCTGTGTGGAGCCTGTGTCGAAACACCTTGAGGGCTGGCCCATGACTCAAAGCCCGGGTGTCTCATAGTGGGAATCCCGCCGAAACTACGTCATAGATACCAGTCCCAACTGCGTTTTCACCCTGCGAAGCGGCCTACGTGTCTCGAATCACATCCGAAACATGATGAAATGTCTATTTTTAGACCCCTGTAATGCGGTAATTCCCCTACGGTTTTGCCTAGTATATAAGGACTGAATCGACAAATTCGGATGAGTTCGCTATTGGTCGTGCTAGAGGAAGGTGTTATGCTTGTGGAGAGAGACTGGTGAAGACATCTTGGTGACGTCAGAGTCTACTGTGAGCCAGCAGGTGGCTACCTTCGGAGCAGTGTTGGGTGAAACAAGAGGACTACTGCGGCGAGCTGACGGGTGAAGAAGGAGGTACGCGACGGGAGTCGAACCGAATACCTCAAGAGTGAAGACAGCGGTGCTCTCGGGGTGCTGCGCAGCACACGACGATTCATCACTACTGCGGACTATTAAGGTTGTACACTGTCATTATTTGAGAGACTGTTAATTGGAAATATGAATGAATTTTATTGTAATTTGTAGTGTTTAATTAATTGATGGTAGACATTTTTTGTACTTTAAATGTCCAAGCTAATTAACGTGTCTGTGACACAGGAGTAATTGTGTGCATAACTAATGGTGTTGTGAGAGTTATAGTTGATTACTGTTTTGTGTATTTCGTAGCTTTGTGAGCTATTAAATCAAGTACTTAATTTAACTCTTTTATTTCTAAGTATAAGATCTCTATCCCAAAAGAACTCATGGAAATTGCCCACAAATAAAGTTTATGTCTCAAACTTGTAACAGTACTGTTTGTTCACTAAATCTTGTTTTTCTTGAGTGTATCTTTTGTTCATAGCAAAATTGGTGATTTTTCGTGTGCAAAACAATCTAGAAAACTATAAGGTTTGCTGCTGCCAAAAAAAAAAATACAAACTGTGATATAGGTGTGACAAAACAACGTAGGGATTCTTCTATAAGAAAATTATGTTTTCAAATTCACTGTCAAACTACCGGGTATTGCATTAAGGGTGTTCAAGTGCGATAAAAATCATAATTTTATATTTTTATGAAATATTGTTAATTTTGTAGACGATAATTGTGAGTACATTTTACTCTTACGAAATAATTTTAGCTCTCATAGTTTTCTCATGACGGGGTATCAAAGTCAAAATTTGCTTGTTACAGTGCCATGAAAGCAGTGAAAACCAACTGACCTACTTAAACAAAATAATTCACAGTGAACTTACAATCCATGAGCTACGCAATAAAACATTTAAAAATTCCACAACTTAATATTTTGAATTTTAAAAAATCGCAAGTGTACCAAATTCAGCAATTTTGTTTAAATACAAAAACATTTCGCAAGATTTTTTTTTTCGAATGTTTTATTACGAAGTCCGTAGTATGTTACTTCACTGTGAATTATTTCACGTACGTAAGTGAGTTGTTTTTCACTATTTGCATGGCAGCAGAACGTACAAATTTTGACTTTGACACACCGTTATGAGAAAACTACGCAAGCTAAAATTGTTTCGTAAGAGTAAACTGCACTCACAAGTATCGTCTACAAAACTAACACTATTTCATATAAATATAAAATTATGACTTTATCACACTTGAACGCCCTTAAGGTATATGGCTGGTTTACAAGATTCCTTTTTCTACCTACAAATAATTTTACTTGGATGTGCTTGCTTTATATCGAAGCACATACAGTATACCATTGAAGGCGTACTAGTGGAGTTAGAGGAGCAGGTAATACGTCTTGTAAGAGACTAGTTATCAGCCCAGTTGAGCACGTCGATGCTAGAGGCTGATAGGGGGGCGGGGCGGGGTGTGCGTGTGTGCGTGTAGGCGGGCAAGCTGGCGACTGTATGTAGCCCCGGGAGTCGCAGGTGGCTACAGTGCTGACCCTCGCTATATCGGGGTCGCAGGGCGGAGACTTGCAAAAGCGAGGCGCGGGTCTCCGAGGTCAGTGTTGCTACACGTCCATGGCAGGCCCGGGAATCTCTCCTCATCATCTCTGCAGCTCAGAGGTTTTAATCTCTGCAACCTACGACCTAGAATACCACCTTCTTTCTCTTCGCCGTGCGACCAGTCACACGTGGACAACTCGGAATCGCACGACTTCGTTTAAGAGGAGCCCTCGACTGGCTCATGGCCGGCGTTGCAGCGAGTCACGCGTATTCTTTTTTACGCGTAACCACTCAAATTATTCATATTATGTTAATCTACGCAAAGAACACACACTTGAAACAACGCCTCCATGTTTTCAAAAATTCATCACGCTTGCTAGAAACATGATTTTCGAACCTCTCAAAATGGCAAATAAATAAAAAATTAATAACAAACAGGTTTAGCGATTGCTATAGTTCCGAAAATATTACCTGAATTCGTACGTAAAGTGCAAAGCGAGAGGCATGCGTTGGTCTTTACTTCATACTATTCACATATAAAATGTTGTGATCGCCGCTTTAAGTCCGTTAGGAAAGTCTATAACGAAACCTTGCACGCCAGTTTGGCGCGCTGCGAATAGAGGCGATATGCTTCTCGTCAAGCGTGGGACACTGGCTCTTGTCGCTACAATGTTCCCACGCGTCAAAGGTGGAAATTCGACATCGACGAAGACTCTTCTTAAGGGGCCTCCCTACCTGCGCATTAAAGGCCCGCAAGCGACGGAGCTCTAAGGGCGACCTGGAAGCGCGCATCAAATGTCACATCGCCACTATGAACCTACACTATAAACCAATACCGGATTGCTTAAAATATTCTAGGAGAACAATGATTGCGTTTCGCATCAAGAAAAACAGATAACAAATACTGCATTTTATTAATTAAATATACACGCTGACAACATAACAGCGTGCAGATAAAATTACTTTTTTCAACGCATAACAATTTTTTTTTTGCTGCTACAGCTGAATATAAATAACTAAAATATAAACAGTACTACGCAAAACACATAAAAAGATAAACATTCGTGTTAAAAGAAAAGTAATACCATTAATTAATTCAGTAGTACCAACTCATACTGCTAGGTAATTTTTGCATATTTCTATTTGTTATTAGCGTAGAGCTATCCGGTATTAATATCACTGTATTTGGGTGAACTAGCGTGCAAGCTTCACGAGAAATCCATTTTTACTATGGGTGATTTTAGCAATGAAAACATAAAGTCTGTGGCAAAGTTCAGTGTACATCTCAATCTGAGTTTCACATACATCCAGTTAGAACATTTTCAAGAACGGCAGTCTGAAAAGCCCGTTATTGGCTATCTTGAAGGCCTTAAAACAGTGTTTTTAATGCTCGTGTTGTCTTAGCAATGCCATTCCGTTTTTGTCCGAAGTGTTTTCTTTTCATATGTTGGCACAACCGACGCATGTAGAACAGTTTCGTTAAAAAAAAAAAAAAAAAAACTCTTTACGAACACGCAACAGCGCGTGGAAGGTGCTGTACTTTGTGGGAACTTACGGCGTTAGTGCACGGATAACAGAAAATTGTTACGGGGGAGTGTTGGAAAATTTGATTGTCTTTTAAGTTTTTGAGCCATAACATTTATTCAAAACGTATTATCTAAATTTTCTCTTCGACAAAGCACAGGGTACATTCTTGGTAAACTGCTTGACATGAACAATAATGGAAGCTTTCATTAATTTGCCATGTAGAATAATTGCAAGATAATTCCTGAAAGTTAACCTATAATTCTCTTTCAATGATTCTGCATGACAAATTAATAAAAAATTCCAATATCTCCTATGTCAGCAGTTTACCAAGAATATAACCTGTGATTTGTCGATGAAAAAATATTGATAATACAATTTGGATAAATGTTTTGGCTCAAAAACAGAAAATACAATAAAATTGTCCAATACTCCCCTTAAGGCGGTCGCCTGGTGATGGGCGTGATTGTGAGAGAGGGGAATATCGGTGGAGCACTAAGGCGACCCCAGCCAGCACATGTATTGTAATATCGTCTCTATGTCTAAAGTCGTAAACACTCGCGCGGTGTTCCCGTCGAAAAGGTTTTATTTTTTTTTTCTTGGGACTTTTAAGCTGTGATCCTAACGTTTTATTGAACCCGTCACTGAAGCAAAGTCCAGTGTAGTTGTACATAGAACTAAATTTCCAACGAATCCAGTACATATATCTTGAAGATCAATCGTCTGAATTAGCGGGCCTTAGCCAACGTTGAGGGTTTTTAAAATAATGATTCCAATGTGTACGATGTCTTGTAAGATATATTCATAAGTTGTTTGAATTGTGTTTTTATTTCGTAAATTAGCATTGTGGGAGCACGGTTATTTATCTCTGAGAAATAAAGTAATTGCGAACACGCTGCACGCAATTCGCGCGCCAGTCAGACGCAGAGCAGTGAAATGTTCCGATCACGTCTATGTTTCAGGCCGTGTTGAAAGTGTTGAAGAAAGAGTAAAAAAAAAAAAAAAAAAAAAAAAGCTCAGGTCAAGTCACAATCAGTTTTGTTTTATTATCGGGCCAGTATTTGGCGCAGTAAGGAGGGAATGTTGCTCTCACCTTGCCGACACAGTTTCTGCAGTGTTGCGACATCGCACAGGCAGCCAGGGCTAGGTTTCAGCTGTGTTTACAAGCCATTCATCACCCTCTCCGCGCGCCCGATGCTGCCAGATACCGCCCTCACCTCCCCCGCGGCGTTGCCACGTCGCCACTGCTTGTTTGTGGCGCGCCGGTCGCGCTGTTGCCACATGCACCACATACACTTTCAACTATTTTATATAAACTGCGAGACTCTTGTTGTTTTATTACAGCAAGCTTACCATTCCGTCATTTGTTATTAGAGCAACGACTTTGTCGCGAAAATATTTCTGCACCACTTTGAGTACCTGCGTTCACATCGACAACTCTGCTTCATGGATAGAGCCAGTGATTTTGGGTGAAAAGAATTCCGCAACAATTTGTTTCAATGCCTTATGTGCACACATGTTTCTCTGCTTCATGGTCAGTGGTTGGAAGTTTGTAACATTCGGCGTCTCGGGGTCCTAACCGCAAATCACGGACATATGTGTTGTCGCGGCAACATTGTTCTGGTTGGTACAGTCAAATGAGCCACTCCTCTGCCCTATTATATTCTGCCAATAACCACGAACCAGAGTTGCAGGTGAGTACGTAAGGCATTGAAACAAGTTGTTGCAGGATTCTTTTCACCAATAATCACTGGCTCAATTAATGTTTATTGGCAGCGTGTCTGTAGTCAGACGCTTTGGACTGCACCAATCAGAGTATGTTATTGTGACGTCATGTTGCTGTGATTTGCCAGTAGATCTCCAAGACAGACGAGAGTTACAACAACCAATCACAGACCATGAAGCAGAACTGCAGATGTGCACTTTCGTCACTGAATGCAAATGGCACAAAAATCTTTTCGTCACAACATTGTGTCTCTACGTCTTATTTATGGAGTCAAATTATGCGCACATCTCGAACTTAAAAGATTGGGTACGTCTGTTTGAAGTAGGACAAAATGTAAAACCTAACCCGTCCAGTCACGATGGAATTTGTAACCTAAAGTGCTGCAGTTATGAAATATTTTGTTGTGTACTGTACTTGCACCACTTTATTTCCTTGTAACTAGTAAACAACACTCTGGATGCTCATACGAACCAATGATGAACTATTGGTTATGTGTTACCACCTGGTAGGTTGGTCATAGGTGAGGCACAGGATGACATGGGCATACATTACTGTGGACTATACAGCGCCTACCATTAGATTTAACCACGTGAAACATGTCCTTGAATGTGGACACTGTGACTAGACGGGTTAAAGCAAATTTACATACGTGAACTAAAAACAAATAATTCTTCGCTACGAATTTGCATTCTTACCAAGCTTAACATGTCCATTGTATGCAGGCGTTTACACACGAACAGAAATTAACTTTAAATAGATATATATTCTATAATACAGTTTACGACTTTCGAAAGTGAAACTCGTATCCTAAAACACAATCCCGCATAAATTAATATTTGTAATTGCCTAACTTCCTTTAAACAAGAACAGAAAATTCTCTACAAGTTCAATACTTTGATGAATTTTTATTGGTGGCTGAAACATACTTTTATATCATTCCGTTCGCATTTAAAAAATTCTCAAATACAAATACAAGAATAACAAATTGTCTTACAGCTTTGTTGATGTACTCTTTGCACTCCATTTCGTCGTACGCAGTGCTGTACTCTGGACGAAGTGACACCGCGAATGTAGAGAGATAGATATATTTTTATCATATTTCATTGTTTATGTTCAGTTACACGAAGTAGAGACTAGGGATTTTTTTCGAAGGTAAAATTTTTAGTACTCATTTATCTCGAACAGCCTTTAGCGAGTTTGTTTATTGAAACCAGAAAATAACATCTCTGGTTTATGATCATGAAAGTCTCAACCAATCACAAATCAGATTTAATTTCAACCTTATAACGATCCGTGCGTAGAAACATGTCAGCTAAACTGTACAGGCTGATTAACGACGGAGTGTAATAATTTCGCGCGGTGTAAGCTTACGAACAAGTAAGTCGAATATATGTTAGTAGTGGGAATTATGCTTCCCTGAAAATTGACTTCAAAATTTCCTTTCTCTAAATAAAAGAAAAACCTACTTGGTATTTTACGGTTTTGTCACTACTAAGCCTGTCGTTGATTAATGGTATATCGTTTGATATTTAAAGGCAAACATTTATGCAGTTGATTTTCAGGGTAATATTAGTCACATTATAATTTACTTAACATATAAATTTGACTATCACATTTTCGAGTTAGGTTTTCATAAAACATCACCACGAGAAATTAACCCACATTATCCTGAACTATCCTAAGTATTTCTACCAATTTATTCAAAATAAAGGAGAAGCCTTAATAAAATGAGGAACAATGCTAAAATAATAATGAACTTCATACATGGCTGCAGAACTAATGACCCAGACAGACAAGCAACAACACCAGACAACAAAGAAGGCGTAAGAGAGAGGGAGAGAAAGGAACACAAGGTAGTTGTAACATCACAGATGAAGAACTTGGTCCACATGTCTCGGGAGCAGAGCGTTCAGGCGACAATATAGTCTCTGAGCTAGACGGCGGTGCCAACTTTAGCATAGCACAGTGGGATGTTTGTTCCCAGGCCAACTACCTGGCTGCACTGGAGACATGGCGCTGTCGGGCGTATCATTGTTTCTCGCACGTGGCGCCTTGGGTGCTAGGAGTCAATGACATCGTACAGTAAATATAGACAGAAGGGAGGATTGCGTCATTGTATTGTCTCCAGTTGTGATATTGTTCACAAGCACTCCGCCATCGTGTGCAGTTCTAGGATACAGTGAAAAACAGTGAAATTCTTTGTTGCTAGAATTGTCCTTCCAACTCGGTAGCATGTTGCACCTTATGTACAGAGACATGCGAAATTCACGTTGTAATTTGGTGACAGACCAGACTTCTCTGCCTGTATATGAGGAGCTGAGTTTCATAGTGATGTAAGTTATAATTATTTAATAGTGTCGTTTATATTAACATTATTCACATTTTGCAAAAATAACATTCTGTAACAAATATTTCACTCTATACTGAATTTGTGAATTCCATAAGCGTATTGAAAGAATATATTGCATTTAGCACGTGAACACAAACAATTGTTTAAGAGGAAACTATAAATCTAAGCCCCTCATATACCAGAGTATAATATGCGAATCCTTGGGCAACGAGCCTATCATCTACGTGATGTTTAGGGGCCTGAACATTTGAGGAATTAACATGCATAAGGGGCTAAGTGCCAAAAGGTAAGTTTCGAGATAATGACGAAAACAGTATATTGCAACAAACAAATGAACAAGGAATTATCCAAATACATTCACAAATTTCTTACGATAGGAAATTAGTAAAGAGAAGCAATAGAACAGTAATTAATACAAACTTCTTATGAACATCAATATATATTTCTTTCAATGAACTAGAATGTGTTGATGTTACTCCAACCATTTAATTGTGCTGATGTACGGCGCGCATGAATATCACTAGGAGATAGCACTTTAGGTATGTCTTCGACCTAATGTTTTTGCACCTTTCTATGTGCCTAACTCATTTTTGTCGAAAATGGTACTTTTCCCCTTTTCAATGTTAAGTCCTCAACTCGTGTTTTCTTTTGGGAATGCGCTAGAACTCACATAACTTCGCGCAACTTTATCAATTGACCCTTGACTCTTTTGTCACCTCTCGACGTGCACTGAGTCAATGATCAAAGGGTCACCAGTTTAAATCCCATAGGAAAAATAGTATTAGGAAAACACTACACGCTAGTTTGGTGCACCGCGAATATAAGCGATGTTGTTATCGTCGAGTGTGGAAAGATGAACCTTATCTCTTCACTGTCTCCGCGCAACAAACACGGAACATTACATCCGGTGTATAGCCTTCTTAACGCATGCTCAATCATGTGGTATCACTGTGTCAGCGAATAGCCAATGAGTAGGTTTTGTGTGCTTGAGTGCTCAAATATTCTTGAAGGCTATCCTAAAGGTCAGTAACCCATGAATTTTTCCAGTCTCTAGTGATGTCATGTACGCTTGTGACCAGTCTAGGTGAGGTTGATCAATGTACCGTGGAACATTATATTGATTGGCCAGAAGCGATTTCTGCGGTAGGCAACCGCATTGTAGGCCAATGAGAGCCGTCGAACCAATATGAACAACCGTTTGCAGTCTAGTCTGCTGTCGGAAAGTGACGTAAATTCTGCAGATCTCTAATTATCTTACTGATACAGGTAAGTGAATTTTAGGGAGTCATCAGGAAACAGGCTAAAATTTTAAGACCTATACACACATTCTCCACAATAGCTTATACATCATATTCTAACGGGTAGCACGTGTTATCCGCACTAATTATTTCCTTACTTATTACTGGGTTTTAGTCGTCAAACGCCTGTCAGTACAGCCAACGTACAATCACAACTCTGACCTAGAATAATATCCCCGAAATTCTGGTATCTCTTACCGAGGAATGACAGTTATTTGACACAGTTAAACTAGTTACAAACACATAAAACAAAATCTTCAGACTCCTATTGGCCCAATGATATTCGGGTGCGTGAGGAATGATAAAATATCGTCCGGCACGTACCACAATTAGAGCATGAACTTTTCGCGAAAAGAATTTTGCGCCAGTTTGTTTCACATCTGCAGCTATGCTTCATGGTTACTGGCAGCGTGTCTTTGTGAAGGGACGTCCCTAATTTGACTGTGCCAACCACAGCAAGGTAGCAAACGTCTGTGATTTGCGGGTATAAACCTCAAGACACGTTAGTATTAACACACCCAATCACCGACCACGAAGCAGAACTGCAGATATGCACGTAATGCACAGAAACAAACTAAGGCGAAATTCATATTATGGGAAGCTCGTGACCCTAACTGTAGTGTATCCCAGCAAAGAGTTCACTATTACCGAAATAAATCTCCGTCTGTCGCAACTGTGTTTCGTGAGATTAATGGTGTATATTCCACACCACATGCACACACGTGCGCACACACATCTACATACCTACCCACACACAACTGTGTGTGTGTATATATATATATATATATATGTGAAGGTTTTATTTGAATTTTTTACTACACAATATTACTGTACTGGCGTAACAGTTTCCTCCGCTGCAAACCTTGTGCTTACACTATACAGAGCTACAAGGAAATGTTACGAATTCAACAATTTGTAGGCTAAACTCCTCTGTAATGTACTGTACATGACCAAGTCTCAGCCTTCTGTTGGTCGACTGCTCTCTTGGTGAGAAGGTAATATTACGTCAGATCATAGGTAAGACGGAATAAAGTATTTGTTTCTTTGCAGGTTTAGTACTGGCTCAAATATTCTCATCAGTGGCGTAGCCAGGATTTGCATAAGCGGGAGGGGTTAACATGAGAATTATATAATAAACACCGACCACCCCTTAAAGTGTGGGGTACAGGATTCATCCACCGGGAAAATTTGAATTTCAAGGTGCAACATGTTTTAGCAGTTTTTTTTAGTAACGAAGCATTGAATATTTCACTGGTCTAAATATTTTTAAGCATTTAATATTACTTTTTTCCCCCAATTTTTCGTGGCTAATTTAGAGGTGGCGGATGGTTACAACCCCCCCCCTCCCATTTTTGGCTTCGTCCTTGATCCTCATTGTTCCAATAACATTCTTAACATAAGGGAATTAATACAGATACGTTTTGATATATATTGTCCTAAAGTAAGTTCGCAAAATTTCCGGGCGTCCTGAAATTATTGATAACGGCTTTTTCAGGCTGCCAGGAAACATACAACTTGATTCATAAAATACAAATACAGAAACATTCGCTGGAAATAGAACTATTCTTCTCACAAATAAATAAAATGGTCACAGAACTGAGTAAAAATAATAATAGTTAATGCTGCGCGCGAGTTGAGCGGTTTGCGTGTAGAGGGGAAACCGCATTACGTACGCCGGACAGCAGCGCCCTTAACGCTTCATAGATTTTGTGTCTCATGCACAAATACAGCTTAGGTAGGAAGCCATCTGAAGTGACTATAGTTAAAGTACACCGATTTTAAAACCACATTTTTTGTTATAAAATATAAAAAATATTGATATTAGGTCTATAATTTTTTTGACACTATTCAAAATTGCGTCGCTTAGTATTTTTTTTTTTTAGTAAGCTACCTCCTAACAATATTAAGACTATATATTTTTCTCATTCTGTGATTTTGTACTTGATCGTAGTAGGATGCCGTTGTAATTAGTACATTATATGCTAAACCGCAATATTCACTACGATTCAGTTTATTTTAGACATGAGCAAGGAAAATGTTTTCATATCAACAGCTTATAAATTTGTGTAAACCTTTGAAGATTACAGAGGAAAAGAAACAGAGGCACTTGGAGAGGAAATGAAATATAGTGTCTTGCATTATCTTGTACTTAAAATAATTTGTTCTCCGTTACGTTTCAAATGCAAGCCAGTCATTACTGTGCAGAATTAGTGAACGAGTTAATAAAACCCGCAGAAGACAGTAAAGATTCTGTAAACAGCGCCAGACAAGATAGAACACGAATTAGCACGGATGAGATAGCCTAAGAACTGCATCAAACATTTATCAATGGCGCGGCTGGTATTAATTCACGCCAAGATAAAATTCTACAACTTGACAAAATTAATGAAAGTACAAGGTCCTGTAATGTTAATTTTTGATAGCGGCTCGGTGTTGGTGTTCACGGGAAGAAGAACATTCGAGAGAAGGAATATGTTCGTGTCGGACGCTGGTTCTTTATGGGCAATTACCGGTTGCAATTTGTAATGTTAATGAGAACAAGTCGCAGAGCCCTGCGTGGCGCCCGATATATCCTCAACGACCGTTAACCGCCTGTCCCGGATAATGCTGGAGGCCCGGGCACAGAGCAGCTAGCCGTACAGAATCGGAAATGCCGCGATGAGTCCAGAACCCTGACAACATGCTCTGGAACACTGACAAAGGATACCGCTGAAGTCAACATCTCCCAGTACCCAGGAGCAGCTCTTGACAGTGGCACAGATTACATTGTAAAACATCACTTGAGTAGCCCAATTCCAAAAATCGTCCAGTCCATCACCAAGGAAAAATAAGTTCTGAACACTTTTGTGTAGCTTTTAAATGTGCGCTGAAGTTGACGTGATGATAGTTTCCAAAACTCGCATTATTCAATGACAGATACACTTTGAAAAACTGCTTTGGCCATGTCACAAATGGGCTCGCATATCAGTTTTTCGCCATTTGCTCAGTTTTAGTGAAAGTGGACAAGACGAATTTTGGAACGGGACTACTCACTTGTAATGATCCACATGACTCTGTGGGAACGTTAAGAAAGTAGGTGTCCGTAAAATTGTTTGTTATGCACCAATATTAGCATTCCTGTGCATTTTCAGGAAATAGTAGTTTTCACACTGATGTAACAAGACTTGCATAATAACAATGCACAACATTTTCTCTGTTTGCCAGCCGAAAAGTGGTAAACGTCGCAAAACTTACAAAAACTGTTTATTATGTTATTTTATTTCTGTTTACGTGTGCCAAATTTAAGGGTGTGATTTAACTTTAGATCAGATAAAGAGACTTAAGGGTCCTGCATACCAAGATTTCAGCCTCACATATTGAATGAAGCAATGTCAAATTTAATTGCATCTAAAAGGACCAATTGAAAATTTAATATACTGAACCGTTT
The DNA here is from genome assembly GCA_003012365.1 of Medauroidea extradentata. Taxonomy (NCBI): domain Eukaryota; kingdom Metazoa; phylum Arthropoda; class Insecta; order Phasmatodea; family Phasmatidae; genus Medauroidea; species Medauroidea extradentata. The sequence goes on along the minus strand of PNEQ01039785.1, from coordinate 18,687 downwards.
TTATGGATGTACGCCACTGAGAATGGAAGTTGCAGAGTTGCAGGAAACCCCTCGGTAAAACAGAAGAAACAAAAAAAAAAAGTCAGTATTGACTGTTGCTGTAAAACATTTATATACAATTACATCTAGAAATACGACAACTAGTGACAAAAATCAACACAAAATAATTCCGGGAAAAAATGAAGAAAGACGACAGAAAACCACAAGAAGAAAAAAAATCAGGTGCATGAAAAAAAAAAAAACCACAAAAATACACGAGACAGCGATGACAAGACAAATGACTAGACCCACTTATTTTTGGTGGAAATAATTTCGTACCAACATGATTCAATGCTTAAATTTGAGTCAATGTGCAATCACACGATGCACAATACTGTGGACGCGTTTTTTAAAATAATGTACCATTCGCCAGAAAAAAAAAATTTCCTTAAATGTTTGCTTATTTTCACGACGGAAAACGTGGTAATTTGGGTAATGAAATCTAAATAACAGTTCAGTATAATTCTACAAAAAAATTCAACTACAAATTATAACATATAAGTGTCAAAACTGTGCAGCGAAATTTTGATATGAGTATTAGGTAGCAATTAAAAGAATATCTTCGAATTCACTGCAAAACTCCGTAACAAGGCCTTAAACAAACAAATTATCCAGCGTACATTTTCTAGAAAAAATCTTCGACATCGTAAACTTGGTCAATTGTTTATTTTTGATACTGGAAAACGTAAAAATATTATTAGTTTCCTGCAAAAAAAATTAACTGGTTATTATTTAATTTATTTTACCACAATAATCCCAAGAACAGATTTTGTTTAAGATTTATCTTGAAACATAGTCCATTAAATAATAATTAATTCTAGTATCGATACATCATCATAATTTGAGAACCAGTAGTTGCAAGCAAGGCAAGCTGATCGCTTAGCAGGGAGAATATAATAGCGTTCTAACTGCCACGTTATACAACGAGGAACTTAGGCTATTGTCGTCGAAGAGGTTCATAGTAGGCTACAATTCTTCTCCTCCATAATACCAAAGTCAGAACACGCCTCATGAATGAAGAAGAGATATGTTTCACAGCTGCCATGTTCTTAATATCATTTTCATCATTACATTTAACTTTTCAGCATACAAAATAAAACTACTTGTTAACAACATATGCTAGTATACATGCAGATTTCTTGTCATTGTTATTACATTATAGCATTAATTTTTTTGTTGATTAGTTGTCCGTTGGAGGAGGGAAACTTCGGAAATTTTTGAATAAGAGTCAGAGATAGTCGCCATCTTGAATTTTTGTATTTTGTGTCACTGTCCTTGTGGGTAAATTTATGCAACTTAAAACTATCTACAGAATAGAATACATACTAAGGAAATTTTATGCATAGTAAATCTTTGTTTGCCGTTACTATTGTTACAGATAAAATTGCAGTTAAGAAAGCAATAAGAATTTTCAAACTGCGATTCGACATGTAACAACAGTAATGGAAAATAAAGATTTGTGGTGTCTAAAATTCTATCAATATGTATTCTATTCTGTAGTTACGTTAACGTTGCATAAATTTACCCAGACAGTTATGACACAAAATACGAAAATTCAAGATGGCGACTATCTCTCGCTCTTTAGGAGTAAAGAAAGGTGCGATGTCGAGTGAAAGACTGGAATACTCAAACGTCTATAACATCTGAACTACTCGTCATAATTATACGATAATTTTTTCCCGAGTAGATATTTTATTAATGTACGTTTGTTTTTACAGCACTCGACGATAGTTTGCTTTGCTTCCGAGAAAAAATTTAAAAGCGGTATTTCGAAAATATATGAGCTTGGGACCACAAAATCCATAAAAGTAGAAACCTTTAATTTTATGATTTTAATATGGTAATATCAAGGTATTTATAATAACCGAATTAAAAAAAATACTCGCGTTTTGATTAGAAAATACTTTCCTGTTCGAAAACCTTTCGAGCAGATTTTAAAATTAAAACTATTTTAAGTATTTTCGAGATTTGGTTACTGTACATACCTGGATATTATCGTACTAAAATTTTTTACTCCAAAGTAAAGCACACTACCACCCCATGCTGTATAAACAGACGTCCGTTTTATGATATCTACTTGGCAATAGTTCTCATCGAAGTATGACGAGTAGTTCAGATTTTATCGACAATTGAGTATTCCAATTGTTCGCTCGACATACCCCTTAAGGACTTATTTTCTCTATCCCAGTTACAAGGGCTTGCGTACTGGATAATCGCGAGAATAGTTTGCACTAGCGAATTCCCCAAACAGTGTATAATCTTGTGGTTTGTTGATTTGGAAGACTCTTATTTGTCGTGGTCTAGATGACTACAGGTGAATCTCACACGTTCTGTAGTGGGACATCTGAGTTATTATTGGCCCAGGCAGTTAAGCCCATTCTCCTCTGTTTCTACCGTTTTTTAAATGTATTTTTAAGTCCTAAACGGAACAGATATAAAAATATGTTTGGCTGTTTTGATCAAAATTATTTTCTCCGTGTCATCTGTTTTTTTTTTTTCAAGAAAATAAATGCTATGGTTTTAGCTCATTACGTAATTAACGAAATTATTGTTAAATTTACATTTTTAGTCAAAACGGAAAAATTTTACGTCTTGAAAAAAAAATTGCTTCTACGGCAAAATCAGTTTCAAATAAAACAGCGAAGGAGATTTGTGATATCTGCTCTCGTTAAAGCTTAAAAAAGTAACTATCGCAAACACACTATAAACATGGTAGCATGGCCTTAATCAAAGATCGCCAGGCACTGAAGTCTGGATAACAGTCAATATTTTCCTCGATACACAATAACGTGGTTGCCTGGGTAAACTTACTTTGCGCGTCTGAGGCCTAGAATAGGAAGATGTAAGGGCTACCAAGTTAGCCCATCTTGCCTCACACTAGCCTCTAAGCGCAAGTCATTGAACTTGTGTGGAGTCTTCTCGCCACAACTATCCTCTGTGAGACTTTGAGTAGTGGCCCTGACCATATTTTTTTATGACGTATTATAAAAGATGAAGGTGTATTCTACACACTTATGCCTTCTGAAAGATTCTGAGCTTGCTGTTTCATACCTAAAAATGACCGCACAAACAAACATTTTTGGCTTTTACAGCAACAGGAAAATTAACTTTAATTATTAGTAGTGAATCTGACGTGCGTGTGCACACGTGGAACGTTATTTGAATGCTATGCGTTAGCAGACATCTCAAGGCCTCGCTCCTTAGTTTTGCAGTGGTTTCAAATAGGTTTTTTTTAACCCGAATTAATACATATATAAAAAATTCATCTCACAATTTTAACAATTATATATCATCGTTTGTAGGAGAATTTTTCTTTTGCAATACAACAAACGGATTTTTAGATTTGTGCCTTTGAAATATCACATATTCTGTTGTCAAAACAAGCCAACACGAAGCAAAATATATATTTTTTTGCTAGCAAACGGTACATTATTTTGAAAAACGCTCTGGCAAAATTGTGTATCGTATAACTATGCACAGTCTCAAATTTTTTCAAATATTTGAGTTATATGCAATTGTTTGAAATAAATGAAAGATCATGGGCTTCATCTCTTATGAGCAGTTTTCTAATAATCTTGTAACGGTCTAAGCTCTGCACACAATTCGGCGGCCTGGGCAGGCGGCCCCCTTAAGGAGGAGTGTTAGGTAATTTTATTGTATTATCATTTTTCGAGCCGTAACATCTATTCAAATTGTACTATCAACATTTTCTTTTCGTCAAAACGTAGAATATATTCTTGGTAAACTACTTGACATAAATAATACTAAAATTTTTCATTAATTTGCCATGCAGAATCATTGCAAGAGAACTGTCGAAAGTTAACCTATAATTCTCATGCAATGCGGCTGGCGCATGGACGGCGTTGCTGGGTGTCACGTTTATTATTTTTTTTGCCAGAAACCACTTAACTTATTCATATTATTTTTTATCTACGAAAATAACACACTTGAAACTATGCTTCTATGTTTTTAAAATTCAATACTCTTGTTAAAAACATGATTTTTGGGCCTCTCAAAATGGTTAAAAAAAGTTTTTTTACATAGATTGTCGTGACTCCAAAAATACCACCTGAATTTGTAAAGTGCAAAGCGAGAGGCATGCGTTGGCCTTTACTCCATACTACCTAAAAATACAATTTTTGGGTCACTGATTTAAGTCGTATAGGAAAAAAGACTACAGTAAAAACCTTGCAATCCAGTTTGGCGCGCTGTGAATAGAGGTTGACGCTGTTTCCACGAGTCAAACGTGGACATTTAAAACCGGTGAGTACTCCTCTTAACTTGCCAAGAAGTAAAGAAGGAACAACATTGCTGCCAAATCGCTATGTACGGAGGCAGCAGCCAATGAGAAGTGAGCTGAGGATAAAGAATACTTAAGATATTAAACACTAGGCTATAGGTCACTGAACCACTTTCATATGACCCTCCTTCCCCATTTTTTGTTTCTTTTCTCCTTATGCTTAACGCTGATTTGTAAGGAGCGTTTGAACCTTATTTGAATAATTTTCATTTAACCAAACGCCAGATGTAATTTTTCTTTTTGTGGTAGATGTCGAGTGTCATTCAGTATATGACAGGTATATCCGTTGTGAGGCATGGTAGTTAAATATATAATCAGAAAAACACAAGACATCACATATACTGTTCCCATCGAGACAGGGTGATTTATAAGCTTTAAAGTTATCAACCAATAAACTTTCAGAACACGAGTATGACTTTTTGTGTCGGGGTGAACTAGCCTTGAGCTGTGTACTGGCACTAGCACACACACACGAGTGGAGTAAGTTCATCTCAGGCGGGAGAGGATGTGCTATATGGTCGTCCCGCGCAGGTGTAACAAATTAACCTCCCGCCTTTACGACCGCCTGGCTCGAGGTTGAAGCCCCGGAGGAGAAATTAACTGTCACGAGTCCTTGGCACTGCGACCCGGCAACTTTACGGCATATTAATGGAGACGAAGGTGCAACTTGACGTCAGCGTTGTTGTTTTATGTTACTCCTCGAGTGTTTGTTGTGAGAAGTCCTTTCAATATTCACACAGTTTTCAATAATTAAGGGCGCGCCTACCTCGTGCTTAAAACGGGAAATAATTTTTTTACAAAAATATTTAACATGTGTCCATTATGCAAATATACGAACAGGAAACACACACTGAACACACAGTAAAAAAAAAAAAATTGTACATTTACAAAGAAAATCTTGTAAACTAATATCAGAACGTAGTAAGTGAGGTAATGAAAGTAAGATGTCAGAAACATTTTAAAGTGGTTACAAATATCGAACTAGTAAAATAAACGTTAATGAACACATTTTTCGATTTGAAACAAAATAAATAATTTCGTAAAAAAATTTTGTAAACTTAACCAGAGAAGTTTGTAAAAATACAATTTTTTTTGTAAATTTTACAAAAAAAACTTTGTAGTATTACCAAAAACTTTTTTGGAAACTGGTTTCCAAAAAACCATTTTGTAAAAATACAATTTTTTTTACTGTGCAAAGACAGAAAGTCTTTGTTAAGACACCGTGCTCATAAGAAGTAAAACTTAAATAAAAAAAACCTGTAAGTTGGTGAGTAGTTCCCTATCCTGCAGATTACAGATGATGCTGCAGCATCAGGTTAAGTGACAATGTCATTGTAATATCATTGAAGTCACATGATACTACATTTAGACTCGATCAGACCGGTAGAAATTGCTCATGTCCCTTAAAAAACTAGAAAAGAGCTGATAACCTTCAAACGGCTGAACAGATTTTCTTAACCATAAACTAATAACACTCTCGAACAAGTCACCTTAAAAAAAATAAAACTTAACCAAAATCGATTCACATCCGTTTAGGAGCCTCAATGCCACAGACAGGCACACAGATACATACGCTAAACTTATAACAATCCTATTTTGGCGTCTGGGGTTAAAAAAAAACACTGTTTCTAAGCTTTCTAACATAGATGAAACTAGTATTTCCAAACTGCCGTAATTCAAATGTACTAACTGGATGTATGCGAAATTCAGAAACGTGCGATGAATAGAGACGATGAATTTTCGCGAAAATATTTCATTTGTTTCATGGTTGTCGGCAGCTTGTGCCTGTGTAGAGGCGTCACTAGTTTGACTGTACCAGTCAGTACACGGTTACTGAGATACAACACGTGTGATTTGCAGTCAGAACCCCGAGATAGAGAGCTGTACATACAATCACGGACTATGAGGCAGAACTGCAGATATGCACGTAAGACACTGATACAAGTTGTTGCGAAAATCTTTCCGGGAAAATCCAGAGTCCATAGCAATGAACTCTGATACAGACTTTCTACAAATAAATGATACGACCACCGCGACTAGTCCCGTAGTAACAAAGGTTTCGGCGGGAATCTTGCACGCTAGTTCAGTGCTTGGCTCGTTGTGTCGATGTAGTATTTGATGCGCGCTTCAGTATCGCCCTTACAGCTCCGTGATTCTGATCCTCTAACGCTCTGGTTGACGACATTCTTTAAGGGCGTTTAAGTGGGGAAAAATTATAATTTTATATTTGAATGAAACAGTGTTAGTTTCGGAGATGTTACTTAAAAGTACTTTTCCTCTCACTAAAAAAAATCATTTACCTCAGCCAGTTTTCCCATAATGGCATTTCAAAGTCAAAATTCGCACGTTTTTAGTTCATACACTCCCGACAAAAAATTTCACAGTGAAAGCACATATCACGGGCTAGGGCTTTCAAGTATATAAATATCCAACACAAAACATTTTCGTATTAAAAAATATTCCTAAAAGTAGCAAAAAATTTCAAATTTCAGAATTTTTTTTAAAACTACAAAACACTGCTTGAATGGGTTTTCATATACTTAAAGCCCTAGCCCGGGGCATGTACTTTCTATGTAAATTATTTCGTTTCATTATGTTAATTAGTTTTCGGGGGGGGGGGGGGGGGGTATATTAACTAAAAAATGCAAATTTTTACTTTGAAATGCCATTATGGGAAAACTGGATGAGCTTGTTTTGTTTGCGGAAAATTTACTACCAAGTAACGTCTTCCTAATAACACTGTTTTATGCAAATATTTTCCCCCATTTGAACACCCTTAAGGGGCCTGCCTAGGTAGGCTGCGCTTGTGTGAGAGGCAGGAGTGGTAAAGTTGCCGATGATCGACGTATGTAATGTATTATCGCCTCTCCGGGCAAGCCACTCAGTTGGCGTGTAGGGCTTTACTATTATCCTTTTTCTTATGGCTAGGGCCACGATATTATCGCGAAAAGATTTTTGCCCCACTTTGTTTCAGTGACTCACGTGCACATCGGCAGTTTTGCTTCATGGTTATTGGCAGCGTGTCTTTGTTCAGACACGTTTCTCATTTGAATCCACCAATAAGAATAATATTATTGTGACTCCGCACGTCTGTAATTAGCCAAGGCAAGTGAGAAGAAAATCATTCAATCACAGACGATGTAGCAGAGCTGCAGATGTGCACATGACGCATTGAAACCAAATGTTGCAAAAATCTTTTCGCCATAAAATCGTGGCTCTACTTATGGAACTTTAAGCGATGACCACGTTGTTATATTTGTGGAGAGCAAAGTTTTAAGTCTGACGCTTATTTCTATTGTTGTGTTTTTCGAATCCGGTTGTTGGTTTTCAAGATACGACAGTCTGGAAAAGCCGTTTTTAATCATTTTGAGGGGCCCGGATATGAAGTTTATAATAAACGTGCCAAATTTTAAAACTATAGCGACGTAGTTTGAAGTGTGTCGTTATTTTCGTAGATGTACGAATGAAATATGCTTTAAATAGTTTCGTCAAAATGACTAGCTGTAACTCGCTGCAACGCATTTGAAGCGCAGGTGAGGAGGTCTCTTAAAAGGAACAATTTCCATTAATTGAAAACAGGAACTCAAAACTACGCTGTAATATACGATAAAAGCCTAATAGCGTATGGAAAAGGCAGGACATGAAAGCCCGAGAGTAGGCTTCAAAATGGCCGCTCGTAGGTTATGGAGAAATCACATAACGGCTAGGACAGTGGACAACCACAAGAAACGGAAACCTGTGCCAAGTTTCCCAAGTGCGAAAAATTGTCGCGCCAATCTAAGCCTCACTGTATGAAGATACTTGGAACCTTACCACACTGGTTCCACTATACCCTTGATGTATCAGTTGTAGCTTTTCAAGTCGTATTGTTAATTTTACGGTATAAATGTTAAAAGTGCGTTTAGGTAGAACCAGTTTTATGTAGGCTGTATGTTCTTTAACATTTTAAGCTAAATTTGCGTTAATTGTAAACTGCAATTCGTAAACAGTAAGAGGAATAAAATTAGCGCGCTATTTTTCTCACACTGTTTACATATTTAATTTAACGTGCAATAAAAATTTTACTCAAAAATGTTAAAGTATGTATACATTTAATTGGTTCTACCTAAACACATTTTTTATTTGTACTCTAAAACGAATATTATGGCTTAAAAACCTAATTTGTACATCAGGTGTACAGTGGAATCTTAGCAACTTTTAAGAAAGTCCATAATAAAACATTCGCAGTTATCAGGCGTAGTGACACAAGTTCGAATCCTGGTGCGTTTATTAGAATTAAAAATAACTTGTTTAACACCTCTGAAAATAATTAATTAATTTTCACAACCAGTAAATAATAACGCAGACTTGGATTTCCTCCACTGTGATTACATAGGAGTAAACACTACACGACTAGCCATTGCTGTCACGTACTCTTAAATTTTTAGAATATCAGCCGTTGTATTTAACAAAGAGTTTCTTCAGAAATTGGGTATATACACTGTGTTTGTTAAATGGCATTTCAATATTTCCATTGTCAAGTTGTGATACGATAGGAGTTGCTGAAAACAGAACTGATGAGGGCGTTGTAAAGTGCGGAGTTTAGCAGAACTATAGCCTATACCTACAACGCTCAACATTTTTACATTTACAGTTAGATGACGGTCAAGTAGGCATTTTCGAAGCTGCAGTTATTATTGTTTTTAGTTTTAATTAGTTGATATCTTCCCAGCTTTTAAATATAAACACAGCTGTTTAAGTAATTAGCAAGCACGGGCTACAGGTTATGCAAAATTTGAATATTACAAGCAGAGCCAACAATTAAATAGCTTTGGATGATATTTCTTCTTAATGAGTCGAAATTCGAAAACGTTCAACTTGCCTTGAACAGCATGTAGTTAAGATTATTGGCCTCGCATCTTCAAAGTCCTTCATAAAAATGCAGAAAAGAAAAAAGAAGCTAATAGGAAAGGATAACGAATGGCCTTCCCCTGGTAAATAAAAAGAAGTCTATATTTTAATAACGGCCTCGACTGGATAGTTTGACCCCTGGAGCGGGCCTGAACCTTGGGTTGCTTCAAACTGCGTGGAGAATGTGGCGCCAGGGCGCGTGAAGAGAACAGCACGGCGAGGCGACACGCTGGGTTCGTTGCGAGAGATTCGTCACGACCCTCCACAGCAGGTCCAAGTTATCCCAGATACAGGAGGGACTTGTTTCACCAGAACTATTCTCAACATGTGCGAGGATTATCTTCCTTCCTTCGAGCATCCATGCCTAGAGCCATGATTTTATATCGACAATTTTATCTACACTATTGACTCTCAATGGGGCTATGTCAGTTCTACGACGTCGTCAGTTGACAGAACATTTTTTCCTCTACCCACTACGCTGGGGGTTATGCGGGGCGGTAAAGAATGTTGGATGCCGTGGCCAATAGCTAGCAACTTCAAGGTTATTGACAGAGTGCTTTGTGCAGAGTCGTTATTCATTTGACTGTGCACATCAGTACACGGATAACTGTCACATATCACGTCTGTGATATGCGGGTTTAACCTCCACACGCTGGGTGTTACAACATCCCACAGGCGCAACTAAGGGGGGGGGGGGCACTAGGGCACGGGTCCCTCCCAAATAAATAACAAACCAAGGTCTTAAAAATTACAATTATTTAATGTTGAACAATCAGTGATACTCTTGCCAGTAGAATATTCAATGTTTAGCAAAAAAAAAAAAAAAAAACTGCTAAAATTTCACAATTTTGCACCTTGAAATCCGAAATTTTCCCGGGGGAGGACCCTCGGACCCCCCGCTTGAAGATGTGGTGGGTGATCCTTTATAATATTCTCAGAATAGCCATCCTTCCCCGTCTGAAATTAATAAATTCTGACTACGTTACTGATTACAGGTAGGGGTAGCCTGAGTGTAACAGTATTCACAGACTTGTGCCCTCCCCAAATGTCCATTCTAGTTGCGCCCATGCAATCACTGACAACAAAGCCGAGATGCAGATGTGCACGTAAGACACTGAAACAAAGTGCTGCAAAAATCTTTTCGTAAAAACTACCGGGCCCTACCAATAAGGTTTCAGCTTTATGTCTGGTGTACGAACTCGTCATGTCTCGTGGAAGCCAATGGGAGGAACGATACACTTGCACCAATAGACGGTGCATATTGTTTATGGACAGGGTAAAGGGATACCAACAGGCGGTGCGTATGGATATGTAGAGTGTAAGAAGAGTAGGGGAGTTCTATGACCTCGGCAGTTGACAGAACACTTTAAGAGAAGGTGTGCAGAGTGGTTCGAGGTGGAGGGAGTAAGGGGAAGAGTAGGGGAAAGGTTCTGTGAAATGACGAGGTCGTAGAAGTGACCTTTACCGCTTTCAATGCCTTATCTCATGCATCGTGGTCAGTGACTGGATGTTTTAACTCTCAACTGTCTTGAGTTCTACTGGCGAATCACAGACGTATGATGTAACAATAGCCTTATTCTGATTGGCGTAGTCAAGGATGTTCCAGTGTGGAAAAATCATAATTGTATATTTGTATAAAATATGGTTAGATTCATAGACACTATTTGAGAGTACATTTTCCTCTACATGCCACAGTGTACAGCTTGAAGCATATAGAAACCCTTTACATAAACATTTTGTATTTTTAAAAAAAGTTTTTAATAGTAATAAAAAATTAGCAAATTTTAGAAAATTTGTTTAAGTACAAAAATTTTTTGTGAAGGGTTTCTATATGCTTCAAGCCATAGACCGTGGTATGTAGTTTTGATGTGATTTTTTCCATTTCATTATGTTTACTGGTTTTAAAGTTTTGCATGAAGTAAAAATAAGAAAATTTTGACTTTGAACTGACATGGAAAAACTGGCTGAGCTAAATTTTTTTCGTAAGAGGAAAATGTACTCTCAAATAGTGTCTACGAATCTAACCCTATTTTACACAAATATACAATTATGATTTTTCCACACTGGAACACCCTTACATAAGGAACGTGTCTGAACAAAGACACGCTGCCAATAACCATGAAGCAAGGCTGCAGATGTGCACCCGAGACACTGAAGCAAAGTGGTGCAGAAATATTTTCGCGATAAAGTCGTAACTGAACGAATGACTTTTAAAACACCACGCACATCGGGAGCATTATTTTATAGGCCTCAAACTTGGCTGAAATGGGATTTTTCTAACGATTGTTTATCAAGTTATTTCTTATGGATTCGTTCTATATTGAAACATACAACTACACTGGACTATGCTGTAGTTACCGGTTCAATAACATGATAGGATCAACTCTCTAAGTTCCACAGTGGAAACGTTACGGCAACACTGCCGCGCACACGTGTACGACTTAGGGCGTAGAGGATAATGCATGTGCATCGCTCGTAGCACCTCGTACATTTTCGCGTCACACACATAGGCCTACATACCCACACAAACACACACATCCTTCACTTGGTGGCCGCCCTAACCGCGGAAGTTTCTCATGAGTACAGGACTTATAAATTGTATTTCTCTCCAATAGAGAGGGTGATTTACCGCGGGAAAACTTGACTGTTTGCTGGGTTTCAACGCACGTTCATCTTATGAAAATATTACTGGCTTTCACTTGTACGTGGAGCTGTTGTCCTATTTGACTGAGCCAATAAGAATCCCGCTATTGTAACAATGTAATATTTGAAGCCAGTTGTTGGTCTGGAGACAGCTACGTTGTATCAGATCTATGTACCACACAATTATACATACTGCGAGAAACTACCGCGTTTTCAAGGGCGTGTTGGAACAAAACATTGTCACATTACATTCCAGCATTTCTACTCATCACACGAACTCGCGGAATCTCTGCGTCTGTTGTGTCGTCACATGTCAAACAAGGGAAGATATCCTTCTTCCAGTGACGACGTGGTTGTTCGGTACAAGAGACCTCGTAGAACCGAGTCACGTGGTAAGAGAAGAGAGTTCCTGGGAGATGGCCCAAGGATGGGGGGGGGGGGGGG